>JAGFBE010000053.1:0-277583 GCA_020226115.1 Colletotrichum viniferum
ATTTATATAGTTTAACTAAGGGATTTATTTACTTTAGAAAGGTTTTTAAAGCTTAAAGTTATTTAGCTATACCTTTTATTAAGAGAGATTAAAATACTTAAATATATTCTTATATATTAAGAAGAGGTATTAGTATAAGATTTTATAAAATATAGATTTATTAATCTTTATATAGCTTTATTATAGAAGATTAGGATTATTCTATATATTATATAGTAAGAAAAAGAGATTTCTATCTCTAAAGCTTATAGAGGAAAGTTATTAATATATTTAAATTAAGAGTTATATAAGGAGTTTTAGAGGAATTTTATAGATTATATAGGAACTCTTAGTTCTTTATTACTAAAAAAGATAGTAATATGAGGCTAATTAACTTATATATAAAACTTAATAAGATTAGTATTAGAGATATTTTTATTCCTCTAGAAGCTAATAAATTCTTAGAAGACTTTACTAACTATAAGATTATAAGCTTTTTAGACCTATTTTCTAGATATAACTAAGTCTTACTTAATAAGTTAAAGTTAAAACCTAACTATATTTACTACACTTTTAAAGCTATTTAGAATATATATTTTACTTTAAAGAGTAATAAATTTAGTTATTTAGTTTATAAGAGTTATAATAAAAATCCTCTATAACTTTATTCTAAGCGTTTACTAATCTTTTCTTAATAATATTCCTATTAGAGGGCTAAAAATAATATATAATAGTAACTATATAGTTAAGCTTCTAAAGGTATATTTATATATTTTTAAGCACTTTATAAACCTAAACATAATACTTCAGAACTTTAAGCTTACTAGTATTATAATTTCTCTTAAGAAATCTTAGATTTACTAACTTACTATTAACCTCTTTAGTTATATAATAAGAAGTAGGAGATATAAATCTAACTAAAATAAGGTTATTAAAATCCTTAAATAAGAAAAGTATAATAATATAATAATAGTTAAAAGTTTTCTTAGTATTATTAAGTTCTATTAAGTATAGATTAAGGATTATAAAACTATTTCTACTCTACTAATAAGACTTCTTTATAAAAAGTACTTTTTAAGTAGAGGCTAGAATAGTAACTAGTTATAAAAACTTTTAAACTTTATTTAGTTAGCTTTCTATTACTTTAACTTATTAATTATAAAGAGGAAGCTAGTAAGATCTATCTATCTATTAATATAAGTACTAAGAAGTGAGGTATTATACTTAAATAATACTATTAGGGTAAAAGATATATTACTTAGTATAAAAGTAAAATCTAAACTAGTATAGCTTTTAATTATAATATAGAAAAGCTTAAGCTTTAATTAGTTTTACTTACTCTTAAGAAGCTTAGAAACTATCTATATAGTATATAATTTACTTTTAAAACTAATATAAAAGTCTTTATAAACTAAATTAGTAGTACTACTTTAGATTTACTTAGAGTAGTTTTTATATAATAGATTACTTAGATTAAAATATTTGATTTTAATATTTACTATATACTTAGTATAAAGAATAGAGCTATAAATAGTTTTTTATATAAACTAATAGGGGAATCTAATATTTAAGAAGCTAAATAAAAAGAAGATTTAGATAAAATAATTAATAACTCTATCTATATACTTAAAGTAGAAGAGGATTCTAAACCTAAAATAGATAATCTACTAAGCTTTAAATAGACTTAGTCTTAATAATTATAATAAATTACTAAGTATTTAGCTTTATTATTACGTTTAAAGACTATTTCTTAGATTAATTTTAAGAAATTTAAGTTATATATAGTAAAATATATACGTTAA
This sequence comes from Colletotrichum viniferum, assembly GCA_020226115.1. NCBI lineage: Eukaryota > Fungi > Ascomycota > Sordariomycetes > Glomerellales > Glomerellaceae > Colletotrichum > Colletotrichum viniferum. The sequence continues at coordinate 1,782 of JAGFBE010000053.1, forward strand.
GATAGTTTTCTTTTTTAGAAAAGAATAAAGTTAAATACTATACTAAGATAAGTAATTAATAATAAAGAAAAATAGAAGAAGTTAATCTTGTATATATATACTAAGAAAAAGTATAGAAGTTATAATATAACGTATACTAAACTTTAAGAGTAATATATTTAAGAAAATATATATTATATAATATATAATAAAATAAAGAGCTATTTATTTTATATATAAGTCTAACTAAGACGATTTAAAAACCTTTATACTTTTTCTATACTTCTAGTAATCTTATTTTAGTATATTTATATTAATATCTAGGAAATTAGTAATTACTCTTTAGCTAAAGTTTATAATATACTTATTAGTTATATAGAAACTTATTAACTTCTTAAAAAGATTAACTTAAAGATAATAGCTAAGTTTATTTAAAAAGATATAATCTACTACTATAGGATCTATAAGCTTCTTATAGTTAATAGGGGACTAGAAAATAAGAAGTTTATTAAAAAGCTTAATTAAGTCTATAGAGGATAATACTTTATTATTTTAGTATATAATTTAAAAGCTAATAAACTTATTAAAGAAAGATATTAACTTTTTACTTATACTTTTATAATTTAGTTAGATTTTAGTAAAAAGAACTAAACTTTAGTTTTTTATATAGCTCTATTTACTAATTAAATATTAGTTAGATCTTTTATAAAATACTCTATTTTTTACTTTATTTATAGTTATAACTTAATTATTTTAATTAAAACTAAGAGTATTACTTAGTAAGTATTAAACTAGTTAAAAGTTAGAAATACTAAAACTAAACTCTTTTTATATATATAGACCTTTAAATAACTTAATTCTAACTAATAAATAGTTCTTAAATATATTATAAAGTAGTACTACTAAGTTACTAAAAACTATAATTAAAGAAATAAATATAGAATATAATATAAAGAGTTATAAGTTAGAGATATTATTCTTATTTATAATATAAGGCTATTTATTAATAAAAGTTCTTTTAGTAAGCTTAGTATATATTAGTTAAGCTTCTTTTATATCTAGTAAATATCTCTCTAAACTTTATTCTATTTATTTAAAACTTTTACTAGAATTCTTATTAAGTAGACTATAATTAGTAATTACTTAAAGAAATTCATAGTAAATAAAGATAACTATCTAGATAATATCTCTAAAATAGAAGTTTAACTAGACCTTAAATAAGCTCTTAATAAGGTTTTTTTTACTATAAATTAACCTAATCTTAATATATTTAGTTTAATAGAAATCTTAAACCTTAATAAGTTATTTAAACTAAAAGAAATAGAAACTAATAACTTTAATATTATAAAGATATAAATTAAATAATTATAAGAATAAAATAAAATACTATAAGCTAAAGTTAATATTTAATAGAAAAAGAATAAAATTATAATAAGTATTCCTATAAAGAATAAAAGATTTAATAGCTAGTATAAAGATATAGAGGAACTAAAAAATAGCTAAGTTTATAATAATTATTAAATTTTATCTATTTTTAGTAAAAAAAGTAACATTTTATCTATTTATATTTAGTTACTTTTATATTATAAATTATATTAACTATATATTTTGTTATTCTTTTTACTTTTAATATATATTATTATAAAAGAAAGAGGAATATATATTAATAAAAGCTAATAAACACTAAAAAGACTAAAAAATACTAAATAACTTAAAAGAAACTAATATTACTCCTAAAAAATTCAAACTTAAGATAGATTAATTACTTCTCTAAGTATAATAAGTAGTAGCCTCTTTTTTCTTCTTCTTATCTTTACTCTTTAAATTTATTTTTACTATTAAAAACTAACCTACTTATAAAGGTTTTTATTAAAGATTTTATAAGAAACTATAATAGAATACTATTATAATTTAAATTTATATTCTAAAGCTAACTTAGTAAATTAGTTAATTAATAGTCTATATATTAGTATAATTATCTTACTTCTAAGATATTTATTCTTAGAATAAAATATTATATTAATACTTCTACTTTCTTTATAAAGAGCGTTATTAAAAATACCTTTCTTCTTATTACCTTTCTTAATATACTTAATTTAAGTAGTAATCTCTTAGTTATAGTTAAGCTTATATAAGTATAAAGATCTTTTTTTATAGTATATATAGTTAGAATAAGTTTTTTTTTATTTAGTTTAGTAGGAAATATACTTTTAGAAGGGAATAGATATAGTAACTTAGTAGTTACTCTATTTAGCTTTAAAAGATATCTTTACTTAATATTTAAAGTACTTATTATATAGAAAAAGATTTTAAGTACTATATATATAAATTAATAAAACTTTAACTACTTCTAACTTATTTATTTTTTAGTATAGCTGTTTTTAAGAACTAGTATAACTTTCTATAATATAAACCTCTCTTATAAAAAATAAGAACCTATTTAATACTTTTCTTTTATTAATTAGCTCTATATATATTATTAAAAACTTAGTAAGTAAATATTAGAACTTTAGAGCTATTTCTTTAGCTTTTTTATTAATAGTGATCTTATAGATAAAGTTTATTTTATACTAAACTTAACTAATAAGACTTTTAATAAAAGTTTAAAAAAGAGAAAAAGAAGCTTATATATAAGTTAGTAATAGTTTAAATAGCTTTAAAAAGATAATTTATTATAACTAATAATAGTATAATAAGTCTAAATAAATAAATAGTTTTTTCTTTATCCTTATAATTTATAGAAACTAATATAAGAGAGAAGGAGAAAAGTTTATATATTTAGTTTAAAGTAGTAATATAAAAATAACTTAAGTTAATTTTAATATCTATAATTATACTACTTAGAAGTTATCTAGTTATTATTATAAAGTGTTAGTTAAGTTAAGGATTATAAAGAATAATATATTAAAAAGAGAAAAGGAGAAATATAGCTAAGTAGAAGAAATATACCTTTTTATACCTAACTAAAAAATTAGTTAACACTAAAAATAGTAACTATAAAAGCTTAAAAACTTATTTATAGTAGTAACCTATTAATAAAATAAAAAAGAACAATTTAAAGAGCCTTTTACTATAAATCTAAAATTAACTAAACTAAAAAGAATATATTTATTTAGGTTTTAATAGTAAGAGTAAAATAAATATATTAATTAAAATGTTACTATTTATAAAAAGGAGGTCTTTAACCTTACGTATTTTATAATTAAATTATAAAAAAACCTTACCTCTTCTATAGTTATAAGTATTAATTCCCCCTTAAAAATATAAGATTATAAGTCTAATTAAGTAGTTTATAGCTATATTCTACTTTCTCTACTACTAAATCACACTAGTTGCTTTTTTTTTCTTTACTTACTATCTTTACTATTAAACTTTACTTTTATTTAATCACTATCTATATCTTATAATTACTTAAATTTTAGCTTTAAAAATAACTACTTTATAGCCTAACTAGCTCCTTTCTCACTTAAAAATTATATTTTTAGAAGGAATATTAACTACTAATACTAAATTTACTTTTATAATATCTATAAAAAGAGGCATTTTAATTTACTAACCTTCTACTAAATATCTTTATATATCTATATATATAATAATAACCCTTTTTTAATAGATATTTTTATATTTTACTATAATACTTTAAATAAGACTAACTATTACTCTTATATCTTAAAATTATATATTTTCTCTTTTTATTTACTCTTACTAACTTTTAGTAAAAACTATTAATATTATAATTACTACCTCTTTACTTTCTATAAATTTACTTTTTTAATTCTTTTTTTCTTTTTAAGATATCTAATTACTATAACTTAAATAAATAGTAATATAAGCCTATTTAGTATATTCTATATATTTATAACTTAATAGCTTCTCTTTTAAACTACTATAGAATATTACATAATATCTTACTAAACTACTTCTACTACTTTTTAGTCTCTATTCTCTAGAGATTATAATTTTAAGTTCTAAGAAGCTTATAAAACTATATAGAATATTAACTAGATTAATAAAATTAAGTAAAAGCTTATAATCTATATTATATACTTTTATAAAAACTAATTAGTTTTTTAAAGTAAGACTCTATAAGTAGTAGATATATTTACTCTACCTCTATAAAAAGAATAGTTTCTATAGCTTTCTAATTTCTATTTTAACTACTTTAGTAAAGTGAATATTAAACTAAGTAAAACTAAGTATATCTAGCTTATATAATCTAATAAAAAACTTCTTAGAATTATCTTTAAAACTATAGAGCTTATTAAGTTTTTTATTACGCTTTAAAAGCTTTATAGAGTACTAAAACTTAGTTAAAGTAGATCTTTTTTAGTATTTAAATAGATAAATACTAATAATAACTTTACTAATATAATCTTAACTAGATACTAATAAGGTATATTCTCTTATAATAATAGTAAAAACCTAACTTAAGGAATTTAAGAGTAAGATATCTAAGTAAAAGTTTTTTCTAATTTCTATAATATATTAAGGTTTCTATATTAAGGTAATCTCTTCCTAGAAAGCTGAATTAAAGTAGCTTATAACCTAACTATTAGAGATATTATTAAAGAATAATATATAAAGGTTTTTATTATTTAAGTTACCTTTTATAATAACCTCATAATAGAGCATTATAGAGTTCTAGTTAATAAACTTACTTTATATAATTTTATTATCTTTTTATAATATAATAATAGAGGAAAATATATAAGCGTAATTATTAATTAAAGAAATAGCTTATACTTCTACTTAAATAGTATATAAGATATTACTAATAGTAGTAACTTAAGTAAGTTATAGACCTCTTTTAGAACTATAGTTAAGTTAGTTTATAATTAGTATAAGATCTATAAAGTATTAGTAGAGACTTAAGAACTTATTAATTATACTTCTTTTATTATTTTATAATTTTAAATTAAATTAAAAGAAAACTTATAGAAATATAGCTTCTATACTATAGACTTTATTAAATATTGAGTTTGTAGTTATAACGCAGCCCCCCCACAAAAAAACTACAGCAAAATTCACCCTATACGTAGGCACAATTCTAGAAACACTATATAGGCACTTTAACCTATGCCCTCTACTAATTAAGGAAAACAGTATAGAAACCCCATACATTCCTGCTAGCAGGCAAACCCTCGCACAAAGTCGAACGCACGCCCTAGCTAAATAGACCAGCAGAATAGCAACAGCGCCAGCCGCGCGGCGTGGGGCCAGCGGCGGTAGCGCCGCACGTAGCGGGGCTGAAACAGGTCACTGAGGCTCTTATAGCCTAGCGACAGCTTTGCTGAACCTTCTAGCGAAGTGAACGCTACTACATAAGAGATGACTCCTCAACTAAAGAGGTTATTATAAGAGGTTCTCATAGCTAGAAGTATAAAAAGCTCTACTACTATATGTAGGGCCTTACGCCTATCCCTCTTCCTCTTTCTCACTAACTTATAAGAAACTTTTATAATATTAGTACCTAACCCTATATATAGATACTTTAAACCTAGTACGCCTATTAATATAAATAATACGCAAAGACTTACTATAGAGTTTAATATTAATTAGATTAATAAAACCTACTTTTTCTTTATATAATCTGAGATATATAGAGAGCGTATAGTTAGAATAACACTTAAGAGAGCTCTTATTAATACCCCTATAGGGGACCTCATAACGCGTAACTTAATTAATAGTAAGCGTATAAACTTAGTAGTAGAGGTGGGTAGGGTACTCACACACCCTATAAAGTGGCCCTTCTTTAAACAGGCTTTCTGTAATACTAAGGTAGAGGCAGCTCTATTAGTGAGTACGCCTTACGCTAACTAACAGAGAGAACATTGCTAACAACAGCACAGCTGCTATAAAGGCGTTAGCTAGCCTAATTAAACAAGAAGACTGTAATAATAGTGAAGACTTAATAGCAGACAGCGAAGCAGTAATAGAGATAGTGTTTAATAGTAGCATAGGTAATGTGTAAGAGAGAGGATAGGTTAATAGTTTAGTAGTTAGTAATTAAGTAATTATAAACTATATTATTACTAAAGTGAAGTTAAAGATCGTGAGGTTATCTAGTAGTGTATATATAAGTGCAGCTAAGGTTAGGAGAGTTATAATTATATAACTAAAGGCTGTATATATTGTTAGGAAGCGTAGAGTTAGGAGGTCTGTCGCTCTAAGCAGGTAAAATCACAGTAAACAGCTAGAGGCTAGACTTTATTAAATATATTATTTAATAAAGTATCTTTAGTATTAAGACTTTATATTTAGAAACTACTACTAAAACCTAAGAAACTAACTTAAATCTTTATAAGAACCTTTTTAACTACTAAGTTAGGTTTATTACTAAGGAGTTTAGCTTTTATACTTTACTTAAAAGTTTAAAACTAAAACTTAAAACTAGGTTTAAAAACTAGCTAAAAGCTTTAAAGAGAAAGAGATAAAAAGAATAATAAAAGGATAAAGTAAATATAAGTTTTAAAAAAGCTATACTTAACTAGATATTAGTTACTTAATAATTAATTAGAGTTAAAACTAAAGACTTAGCTTTTTAAAGAGAGATTAATAGAATAGAAAATATAGTTTATAATAATAACTTTAACTTTATAACTTTTATTATTAATATAAAAAGGAAAGACTACTTTAGAAAAGTATTAAATAAAGTTAAAAATATATAAGTTAAAATAGAGAATAAATAAAAGAAACTTTATTATATAAAGATTAAAAAAAGAATTAAAAAGCTTAAACTACTTAAAGTAAATAAATTTAGTAACTTAACTTTAAAGTAATTTCTTATTACTTATAATAACTTAATTAAAAATATAGTTTAAACTATATAACTTTAAAATACCTTTTTAGTTCTAACTATACTAAAAGAATAGATAATACTTAATATATAGTAAGTTAAAGAGATCTAAAAAGAAAACTATAATTAAGCTTATATTAAAAAAGAATTAGTAAAAAGACTAACTACTAATTAGAATAATAGAAGATATAGGTTAAAAGCTAAATAGAATATTAAATATATAAAATAAAAATATTTAAGTTATCTTCTTTTTAGTATATAAAAAACTTAAAAGATATATAAAAGGGAGTAAAATTCTTAGAATTTTTAGTAATTCTAACCTAAAAATAAGAGGTTAGATAAGCGTTTTTATAAGTATTAAGTATTATTATAAGAAGAAAAAGCTTATATAAGTAAATAAAAGCTTAATTAGTTTATAAACAAAAAGACTAAATAAATAAATAAGAAATATATTTATTTTTATATAATTTTCTATTTTCTTTTAATAATTTTAATAACTACTTTCTTAGAAGAACTTTTAAGATTCCTTAGCTTAATTTATAAAAAAAATCTATTAATTCTTACTTTTTAAAGATTAAATAAAAATAGGTATTTTTAAACTTCTCTAACTTTAGCTAGTTTTATTTTTATCTCTTCTCTTAACCCCTACTATACTTCTTTAATTATTTAAAGTAATAATAAAGTAGAATACTATAAAGATAATATTACTAAACTTCTTTTTAATAGCCTACTTTTTTTTAAGAAATTATATAACTTAAGATATAAAAAGAGTAAAAAATATAGATAAAGTATAAGTTAGTTAGGTTTATATTTATATATTTACTTTTATATCTCTTATAGTTATCTAGAAAATTAATATATAAGTGTTTAAGGTACTTTTAGAGGTTTTCTATTTAGAGTAGAGTGCTTAATATAATTAATAAGTTTTCTCTCTTGCTCTATTATAATATATAATATTTATAGTATAACAGAAGTTTAATATAGAATTATAATATTAACGTCTTAAGTATTCTAGCTACTATAAAATATAAAAAATAATTAAACTTATAAAGGGCTACTTATTATAGCTAGAATTAGTTATTCTATAGCTTTATAAGACTTATAATCTCTTAAAAAGCCTATAGTATTTACTATAAACGCTATATATATAAGCTATATGCTTAAGAGACGTTCTTTATACTAATATTAGAGAAATTAAGCCTAATAAATACTTCTACTACTTCTTATTAATAACTAATAATAAGTTCTATTTTTAAGTAATTATACTTAAGTATATAAAAGATAAGCTTATAAGAGTTTTTTAGACGTATTTATAAAGTTAGAAAATTAATTTAGAGAGGTTATTAGAGTTATATATATAGATAGTATAGAGGAGTTTATAATAATCTATTTATAAATAGTCTTATATAATAAAAGTATTATAAATATAGGTATAAGCGTATACAGAGGCGTAGTATATACGCCTATATAGTATAGGGTTATAGATAGGCTTATGTTATGATAAAAAGTGATAATCTTAAGTATTAAAGAGCATTTAATTGTATAGATAATAATAAGAGAAGTGATATATTATAATAATTCCTATTAATGTAGTTAGTAGGTTATATCCTCTAGTAGAGAAAAGTGAGGAGAAAGATAACCTAAAATATAACCTACTAAACTACTAATTATATAAGGTGTTTATATAAGTATATATATTACATAATTAATATTATAGTTATAAGGTATAATAAATAGAGTATTTTTATATAAGGTTTTATACTTTAAACGTTATTTATTTATTTGTTATAGAATATTAAAGTAAGTTAAGTATTATTATTATTCTTATATTATTATTATTATAAAAGAATATTATATATTAATATCCCCCCTTAAAGTATATATAGTTAATCTATAGTATATAGCTTACTTATTTAATATATATATATATTATAGGTATAAAAAACTTAAAAACCTTATGAGAAGAATAAGAAAAATATTCCTATAATATATATAATATGTTTATAACTAGTTAAAAAACTCTTATAAAATACCTTTATAGGTAAAAAAGTAAGAGAAAAACTAGTATGTTATTTCTTTAATACAGTTATTATTATTATATATATTATTATTATTTTCTTTATTGTTATTTTTATTTATTATATTAAGTATATTATTAAATATAACTTTACCTAAAGTCTTAGTTAATATATCTATAATATTAAACTTAGAGTCTATATAAAATAACATTATATCTTTATTTAATAAAGATTCTCTAGTAAAATGATACTTTATATTAATATACTTAGATTCTTTATGAAATTTAGGATTTTCAGTTAGCTTTTTAGCTGCTAAATTATCTATAAAAATCTTAGGCTTATTTATAGCTTTAAAACTTAGATTAGTTAAATTAAAATTATAACTATTATATAGATATAAGGCTTCTTTTACTACCTCAGTTAAAGCTATATATTTAGCTTTATAAGTAGATAGTGCTACTATTTTTTGTTTTATAGTACTATAAGATATTATATTATATAATCTTTAGTAAAATATATAAGCTGATATAGATCTTCTATTATTTAGGTCTCTAGCTTAATTAGAGTCTGAATAACTTATTAAATCCTATATTATATTATTATTATAATTATAATAAATTCCTCTTTTAGGAAAATTATTTATATATCTCTATAAGTAATCTAAAGCTGAAAAATGCTCTGTTAAAAGGTTTATTATATATCTTAATAATATTATAACTACTAGAGTAATATTATACTTAGTCTTTAGAGCTAAATATATAAAAGCTTTAATTTACTACTAAAATTATAATATTTCTTCTTTTATAGTGCAATAAGGTAAGAGAGAAAACTTATTAATTATACTAAGCACTCTACTCTAAGTAGAAAACCCCTAAAAATACCTTAAATACTTATATATTAATTTTCTAGATAATTAGAAAAGATATAAAAATGAATATATAAATATAAGTTTAACTAACTTATACTTTATCTATATTTTCTACTTTTTTTATATCTTAAGTTATATAATTTCTTAAGAAAAAATAAGCTACTAAGAAGAAGTTTAATAATATTATTTTTATAGTATTCTACTTTATTATTACTTTAAATAATTAAAGAAGTATAATAGGAGTTAAGAAAAGAAATAAAAGTAAAGCTAGCTAAAGCTAGAGGAACTTAAAAATACCTATTTTTATTTAATTTTTAAAAAATAAAAATTAATAGGTTTTTTCTATAAACTAAACTAAAGAATCCTAAAAGTTCTTCTAAGAAAGTAGTTATTAAAGTTATTAATAGAAAATAGAAAATTATATAAAAATAAATATATTTCTTATTTACTTATTTAGTCTTTTTTTTTTATAAACTAACTAAGCTTTTATCTACTTATATAAGCCTTTTCTTCTTATAATAATACTTAATATTTATAAAAACGCTTATTTAACTTTTTACTTTTAAATTAAAATTACTAAAAATTCTAAAAACTTTATCTCTTTCTATATATTTTCTAAGTTTTTTATATACTAAAGAGAAGAAAACTTAAACACTTTTACTTTATATACTTAATATTCTATTTAACTTTTAATTTATATTTTCTACTATTTTAGCTAGTAGCTAGTCTCTTTACTAATTCTTTCTTAATATAGGTTTAATTATAGTTTTCTCTTTAAATCTTTTTAACTTACTATATATTAGATACTATTTATCCTTTTAATATAGTTAGAACTAAGAATATATCTTAAAGTTATATAGCTTAAGCTATATTTTTAATTAAGTTATTTTAAGTAATAAGAAATTACTTTAAAGTTAAGTTATTAGGTTTATTTACTTTAAGTAGCTTAAGCTTTCTAATATTTCTTTCAATCTTTATATAGTAAAGCTTTTTTTACTTATTCTCTATTTTAATCTATATATCTTTAACTTTATTTAATATTTCTCTAAAGTAGTTTTTCTTTTTTATATTAATAATAAAGGTTATAAGATTAAAGTTATTATTATAAACTATATCTTTTATCTTATTAGTCTCTCTTAAAAAAGCTAAGTCTTTAGCTTTAACTCTAATAAATTCTTAAGTAACTAATATTTAGTTAAGTATAGCTTTTCTAAAACTTATATTTACTTTATTTTTTTATTATTCTTTTTACTGTTTTCTTTTTAAAGTCTTTAATTAGTTTTTAAACCTAGTTTTAGGTTTTAGTTTTAAACTTTTAAGTAAAGTATAGGGGCTAAGCTCTTTAGTAGTAAACTTAACTTAATAGTTAAAAAGGTTTTTATAAAGATTTAGGTTAGCTCTTTAGACTTTAGTAGTAGTTTCTAAATATAAAGTCTTAATACTAAAGATATTTTACTAAATAATATATTTAATAAAGTCTATAGTATAGAAGCTGTGTTTCTATAGGTTTTCTTTTAATTTAATTTAGAGTTATAAAATAATAATAAAAGTATAATTAATAAGCTTTTAAGTTTCTACTAATACTTTATAAATCTTATACTAATTATAAACTAACTTAACTATAATTCTAAAAGAGGTCTCTAACTTACTTAAGTTACTACTATTAGTAATATCTTATATACTATCTAAGTAGAGGTATAAGCTATTTGTTTAATTAATAATTAGGCTTATATACTTTCTTCTACTATTATATTATAAAAAGATAATAAAATTATATAAAGTAAGCTTATTAGCTAGAACTTTATAATACTTTATTATGAGGTTATTATAGAAGGAGACCTAAATAATAAGAACTTTTATATATTATTCTTTAATAATATCTCTAATAGTTAGGTTATAAGCTGTTTTAATATAGCTTTTTAAGAGAGGATCGCTTTAATATAGAAATCCTAATATATTATAGAAGTTAGAAAAGACTTCTACTTAAATACTTTATTTTTAGATTTTTTAAGTTAGGTTTTCACTATTATTATAAAAGAATCTACTTTATTAGTATCTAGTTAGAGTTATATTAATAAAGTTATTATTAATACTTATCTATTTAGATATTAAGAACGATCTATTTTAACTAGGTTTTAGTACTTTATAAAGCTTTTAAGGTATAATAGAGGACTTAATAAGTTTTATAGTTTTAAAAATAATTTTAAGGAGTTTTTTATTAGATTATATAAACTAAATATATTTAGTTTTATTTAGTTTAATATTTATTTTACTAAAGTAGTTAAAATAGGAATTAGAAAATTATAGAGACTATTTTCTTTATAGGAGTAGAGTAGATATATTTACTACTTATAGAGTCTTACTTTAAGAAACTAATTAGTTTTTATAAAAGTATATAATATAAATTATAAGCTTTTACTTAATCTTATTAATTTAGTTAATATTTTATATATTTTTATAAGCCTTTTAAGACTTAAAATTATAATCTCTAGAGGATAGAGACTAAGAAGTAGTAGAAGTAGTTTAGTAAGATATTATATAATATTCTATAGTAGTTTAGAAGAGAAACTATTAAGTTATAAATATATAAAATATACTAAATAGGCTTATATTACTATTTATTTAAGTTATAGTAATTAGATATTTTAAAAAGAAAGAAAAAGTTAAAAAAGTAAATTTATAGAAAGTAAGGAGGTATTAATTATAATATTAATAGTTTTTACTAAAAGTTAGTAAAAGTAAGTAAAAAGAAAAAATATATAATTTTAAAATATAGAAGTAATAGTTAGTTTTATTTAAAGTATTATAGTTAAATATAAAAGTATCTATTAAAAAAAGGTTATTATTATATATATAAATATATAAAGATATTTAGTAGAGGGTTAGTAGTTTAAAGTACCTCTTTTTATAGATATTATAAATATAAATTTAGTATTAGTAGTTAATATGCTTTCTAAAAATGTGATTTATAAGTACAAAAGAAGCTAGTTAAGCTATAAAGTAGTTATTTTTAAGGCTAAGATTTAAGTAATTATAAAATATAGATAGTAATTAAATAAAAGTGAAGTTTAATAGTAAAGGTAGTAAGTAGAGAAAAAAAGAGTAACTAGTGTAATTTAGTAGTAAGAAAAGTAAGATATAGCTATAAACTACTTAGTTAGGCTTATAATTGTATATTTTTAAGGGGGAATTAATACTTATAGCTATAGAAGAGGTGAGGTTTTTTATAATTTAATTATAAGATATATAAAGTTAAAGGCCTCTTTTTTATAGATAGTAATATTTTAATTAATATATCTATTTTACTCTTATTGTTAAAACCTAAATAAATATATTCTTTTTAGTTTAGTTAATTTTAGATTTATAATAAAAAGCTTTTTAAATTGTTCTTTTTTATCTTATTAATAGGTTACTATAGTGAATAAGTCTTTAAGCTCTTATAGTTACTATTTTTAGTATTAACTAACTTTTTAGTTAAGTATAAAAGAGTATATTTCTTCTACTTAGTTATATCTCTCTTTTCCTTCTCTTAATATATTATTCTTTATAATCTTTAGTCTAACTAACGCTTTATAACTAAATAACTTCTAAGTAGTATAATTATAGATATTAAAATCAACTTAGGTTACTCTTATATTACTACTTTAAACTAAGTATACAAGCTTTTTCTCTTCTCTTTTATACTAGCTTCTATAAATTATAAAGATAAAAAAGGAACTATTTATCTATTTAGACTTATTATACTACTATTAGTTATAATAGGTTGTTCTTTTAAGGCTATTTAAACTATTACTAACCTATATATAGGCTTCTCTTTCTCTTTCTTAAACTCCTATTAAAGGTTCTATTAGTTAGGTTTAGTATAAAATAAGCTTTATCTATAAGATTACTATTAATAAAAGAGCTAAAGGAGTAGCTCTAAGGTTTTAGTATTTACTTACTAAGTTTTTAATAATATATATAAAGCTAATTAATAAGAGAAAAGTATTAAATAGGTTCTTATTTTTTATAAAAGAGGTTTATATTATAGAGGGTTATACTAGCTTTTAGGGATAGCTATACTAAAAAATAGATAGGTTAGAAGTAGTTAAAGCCTTATTAATTTATATATGTAGCGTTTAAAATCTCTTTTAAATATAATAAGTACTTTAAGTACTAAGTAAAGATATCTTTTAAAGCTAAATAGAGTAGCTACTAAGTTACTATATTTATTTCTTTCTAGAAGTATATTTCTTATTAAACTGAATAAAAAGAGGTTTATTCTAACTATATATATTATAAGAAGAGATCTTTATATTTATATAGGTTTAACTATAACTAAGAAACTACTAATTAGATTAAGTATATTAAAAAGAGTAATAAAAAGAAAAGTATTTCTAATAGTACTCTTTATAAAAAAAGTAGAGGTATTAATATAATACTTCGTTCTAAGAATAAATATCTTAGAAGTAAGATAATTATATTAGTATATAAACTATTAATTAACTAATTTACTAAATTAGCTTTAAAATATAAATTTAAACTATAGTAGTATTTTATTATAGTTTCTTATAAGATCTTTAGTAAGAACCTTTATAAGTAGGTTAGCTTTTTAATAATAGAGGTAAATTTAAAAAGTAAGAATAAAAAGAAAAAGAAAGAGGTTATTACTTATTATACTTAAAGAAGTAATTAATCTGTTTTAGGTTTAAAGTTTTTAGAAATAGTATTAGTTCTTTTTAGGTTTTTTAGTATTTTTTAGTCTTTTTAGTGTTTATTAGTTTTTATTATTATATATCCCCCCTTTTTTTATAATAATATATATTAAGAGCAAAAAAAGTAATATAAATATATAGTTAATATAAATCATAATATAAAAGTAACTAAATATAAATAGATAAAACGTTGCTTTTCTTATTAAAAATAGATAAAATATAACAATTATTATAGATTTAGCTATCTTTTAGTTCCTCTATATCTTTATATTAGCTATTAAATCTTTTGTTTTTTATAGAGATACTTACTATGATTTTCTTTGTTTTACTAAGCGTTAACTTCAGTTTATAGTATTTTATTTTATTTTTATAATTACTTAATCTATATTTTTATAGTATTAAAGTTATTAGTTTCTACTTCTTTTAATATAGATAACTTATTAAAGTCTAGGATTTCTATTAAACTAAGCGTATTAAAATTAAGTTAGTTTATAGTAAGAAAAACCTTATTAAGAGCTTATTTAAGGTCTAGTTAGACTTCTATTTTAGAGATATTATCTAGATAGCTATTTTTATTTACTATAAATTTCTTTAAGTAATTACTAGTTATAGTCTATTTAATAGGAATCTTAGTAAGAGTTTTAAGTAAATAGAATAAAGTTTATAGAGATATCTACTAGATATCAAAGAGGTTTAACTAGTATATATTAAGCTTATTAAAAGAGCTTTTATTAATAGATAGCTTTACATTATAGATAAGAATAATATCTCTAACTTATAGCTTTTTATATTATATTTTATACTTATTTCTTTAGTTATAGTTCTTAATAACTTAGTAGTACTACTTTATACTATATTTAAGAGCTATCTACTAGTTAGAATTAAGTTATTTAAAGGTTTATATATATAAAAAAAGTTTAGTTTTAGTATTTCTAACTTTTAACTAGTTTAGTACTTACTAAGTAATACTTTTAGTTTTAATTAAAGTGATTAGGTTATAACTATAAATAAAGTAAAAAAGAGAGTATTTTATAGAAGATCTAACTAATATTTAGTTAGTAAATAGAGCTATATAAAGGACTAAAGTTTAGTTCTTTCTACTAAAGTTTAACTAAGTTATAAAGATATAAATAAAAGGTTAATGTTCTTATTTAATAAGTTTATTAGCCTTTAAATTATATACTAAGATAATAAAGTGTTATTCTCTATAGATTTAATTAAGCTTTTTAATAAACCTTTTGTTTTCTAATCTCTTATTAACTATAAAGAGCTTATAGATTCTATAGTAGTAGATTATATCTTCTTAGATAAACTTAGCTATTATTTTTAAGTTAACGTTTTTAAGAAGTTAATAAGCTTCTATATAATTAGTAAGTATATTATAGGCTTTAGCTAGAGAGTATTTACTAATCTTCTAGATATTAATATAAATATACTAAAATAAGATTACTAGAAGTATAGAAAAAGTATAAGGGTTTTTAAATTATTTTAATTAGGCTTATATATAGAATAGATAGCTTTTTATTTTATTACTTATTATTTAATATATGTTTTCTTAAGTATATTATTTTTAGAGTTTAGTATATATTATATTATAGCTTCTATACCCTCTCTTAATATATATATACTAGATTAACTTCTTTTACTCTTTTTTATTATTAACTATTTATCTTAGTATAAGGTTTAATTTTATTCCTTTCTAAAAAAGAAAACTATTTTAAAGTATATATTTTGCTATATATAACTTAAATTTCTTAAAATTAATTTGAAAAACAGTTTTTAAGTGTAATAATAAAGCTAAGTACTTAGTAATTTATTATAATTATTAAGACTAAGTCTATTTAAAGCTTAATAGATTATTTACTTTAGGTTTAGGATCTTTTTTTATTTTAAGTATATAGATAGAGTTATTAACTATCTTATCTAAATCTTTTCTTTATTTAGCTTTTTAAATATTAAATTCCTTTACTAATTTATATAAAAGACTATTTATAGCTCTATTCTTTATACTAAGTATATAGTAAATATTAAAATTGAATATTTTAATCTAAGTAATCTATTATATAAGAACTACTCTAAGTAAATCTAAAGTAGCGCTATTAATTTAGTCTATAAGGACTTTTATATTAGTTTTAAGAGTGAATTATATACTATATAGGTAGTTTTTAAGCCTCTTAAGAATAAGTAAGACTAATTAAAGCTTAAGCTTTTTTATGTTATAGTTAAAAGCTACGCTAGTTTAGATTCTACTTTTATACTAAGTAATATATCTTTTACCCTAATAGTATTATTTAAGTATAGCGCTTTACTTTTTAGTACTTATATTAGTAGATAGATAGATTTCACTAGCTTTCTCTTTATAATTAATAGATTAAAGTAATAGAAAGCTAACTAAATAAAGCTTAAGGGTTTTTATAGCTAGCTATTATTCTAGCCCTCACTTAAAAAACACTTCTTTTTAAAGAAGTTTTATTAGTAAAGTAAAAATAGTTTTATAATTTTTAATTTATACTTAATAGAACCTGATAATATTAAGAAAACCTTTAACTACTATAATATTATTATACTTTTCTTACTTAAGGATTTTAATAACTTTATTTTAGTTAAGCTTATATTTCTTACTACTTACTATATAACTAAAGAGGTTAATAGTAGGCTAGTAAATCTGAGATTTCTTAGGAGAGATTATAGCGCTAGTAAGCTTAAGGTTCTAAAGTATTATATTTAGGTTTATAAAGTACTTAAAGATATATAAATATACCTCTAGAAGCTTAACTATATAGTTATTATTATATATTGTTTTTAGCTTTTTAATAGAGATATTATTAAGAAAAGGTTAGTAAACACTTAGAATAAAGTTATAGAGGATTCTTATTATAACTTTTATAAACTAAATAACTGAATTTATTACTTCTTAAAGTAGGGTATATATTCTAAATAGCTTTTAAGGTCTAGTAAATATAGTTAGGTTTTAACTTAACTTATTAAGTAAGACTTAGTTATATCTAAAAAATAAGTCTAAAAAGCTTATAATCTTATAGTTAGTACAGTCTTCTGAGAATTTATTAGCTTCTAGAGGAATAAAGATATCTCTAATACTAATCTTATTAAGTTTTATATATAAGTTAATTAGCTTTATATTACTATCTATTTTAGTAATAAAGAACTAGAAGTTTCTATAAAGAGCTAGTCTATAGTTTATTCAACTTAGAGGTGCCTTAATTATAGTAATCTAAGCTAAAGGAGAGAAGTTTCTAAGATACTCCTTATATAGAGGAAAAATAGGTATAGGGCGCCTATTAAGCGAACGTAGTTACTAAGAGCAGAATTTCTATAGGTTTATAATAACGCTTAGATATAATAAGTAAGTATAGTTTATAATATATACCCCCCTCTTTTTAGCTTTTATATAAGTATAAGTTAAGTATAGGCTAAAAGTTATTAGTATAAGTTAAAAATAAGCTTAAAGTTTTATTAATTTAAACTACTAACTACGCTATACTCTATAAGTAAATAATATAATAATTTGATTTTTTACGCTTAGTTTGCTTTTAGTTTTTCTTTTTCTTATTAATCTATATAGTAATAAGTTATTTAACTTTTTTATACTATTATTTAACTAATTTATTATTATTATAGCTACGTTTTTAGTATACTTCTAGTTTATTTACTTTATAAGTTAGTTAGACCTAAATCTCTATTAATTACTAACTTATATAGATCTAGCTACTATTTATTTAACCTCTATAGATAGTACTACTTTCTATTTATTATTACTTATCTTTTTTTTACTATTTTACTATAATTAACTCTATATAGCTTACTCTCTCTAACTTTAATAAAGAGATAAAGTCTCCTCTTCTTATTAACTTTAAGAGCTTACTCTCTAACTACTTTAAGTTTACTAGCCTCTTTAGTACTAAGAAGCTTATTTTTAAAAACTTTAACTTTAAAAATAACTTCTTCTATAATCTCCTCTAGTTCTTCTTTATTTACCTTACTATATAAAAGCTTACTATTATATATTTTCTAGCTACTTATCTATTACCTTTCTAACGTTCTATTAAAGCTTTTATAAGTATTAGCTTATATTTAGTAGTATCTCTTTAGATAAAACCTAAAAACCTATTTATTAGATCTTCTACTTAAAGTATATATCTACTATAACTAAAGCTAAAATATCTAGTAATATTATAGCTTACTATAATATCCTTAAATAAAGTATATTAGTTAGCTACTTTTTAGTTATTATAAAACTAACTGTTCTTTAAGTAATATTACTTATTATATCTACTATTCTAATAAATCTATTAAGTCTACTTATATTAATATATATACTACTCTCTTACTATTTTAATTTTATAAAGCTAATATTCTATTAGAGTAATAAGAGTATTATTTACTATTATAAAGAGTTTATTTCTTTTAGCTATAACTATTTTACTTACTATAGCGTTAATAAGTAGATTTTAGTAAGTTCTTATTATTTTACTATTCTAATATAAGTATTAACTTTTCTACTAGCTCTCTTTATAGATTAAAGCTTATATAGAGCTCCTTTACGCTATCTCTATTTAAAGCTATAAAATCTATATTAAAGCTAAAGAGAAGTATATTACTAAAGTTACTACTAAGGCTACTACTAGCGCTAACGCTTTTTCTATACTTTTTATTAGTTCTCTAGCTACTACTATTTTTAGTATTCTTACTACTACTACTATTTTAATATACCTCTTAGTTAAGCTTAATAAAGCTTAATTATACTACTTTACTTAAGTTTACTTAGATATAGCTAAGGTTTTCTATAAAGTTTATTATACCTCTATCTTACTTCTATTTATAAATTCTAACTACTTTTTAGTTTACTAATATTATTATTACTACTTATACTAAGTAAAAGAAGTAAAGAGATTACTTCTAAGGTTTTTATTCTATTTATTATTTATTTATTCTAAGCTTATTTTAGCTTTATTATACTCTTCTATAACTTTACGCTATAATAGAGTTTTTTATCTCTCTTTAACTTTTTAATTATAACTTATTTTACTATTATCTTTATATCTTACCTCTATTTACCTATTATTATATATTTATAACGCTATATACTAGAGGTTACTATTATTCTCTTCTATAAGGTTATATTTCTCTTTAAACTTATTAACTACTTAGTTATTTTATAAGAATTATAGAAGTTTCTAAATAGGCTAGCTATATCTTATCTATTTAACTAATACTTTATAACGCTTTCTCCTACTTATATATTTCTATTATACTACTAAAATAGACTTAACCTCTTATTTATTTTCTCTATTTTTAAAAATAAGTAGTAGTTAAGAGTTATTAACTTCTTAGCTTAAGAGTAAGTTATTTACAGTATAGTATAATAAGCTAATATAGAAATAGTTATAAATCTTATTTAGTACGTTTAACTTAACTATAGTTAGTAAAATTACTTTAGTTACTTTATATTTTAAGTATAACTAGTTTAACTTTTTATAAAGCTGTTCTATATAGAAATTTACTAATAATAACTAAACTTTATTACTTACTTTATAGCGTTTAGCTAGCGTTCTTTTAGCGTTTACTAATTATTCTATTATTTATTAAGCTACTATAATAGTAGTTTATACTAGCTTTATAGTTAACTTAAGTTTATTAATAAACTTATTAGTAGCTAACTTATATAAGTTTACTAGTTTTAATATAAGTTAAACTATAAGTATTAAGTTAATATAGTACTTATAGGTAAAAAAGAAAAGGCTCACTCTAGTTATAGCTACATTATAGCTATTAATTACTAGTTAAATAGAAAGTAAGTAAACTTTTTAGTTATTTTAAGTGAAATTAACTATTATCTATAGAACTACTTAGATTTCCTAGTTAAAGTATTTAGTTACTTTATCTATTTATAAGTAAAAAGTAGTACTTAAACGCTATTTAATTTTTATAAGTATATAAAACTATTACTAAAATTAGCTTATTTAGTTATTACTCTTATTACTAATAATAGACTTTAGTACTCTATAGAACTAGTAATAATAGTTAATAAAACATTTTATATATATTTTTATATCTATAGATATTATCCTTTTTAAGGTTATTATTTTTAAGAGTTTATCTATTATTACTTAGAAGTATTAGAACTTTATATTTACTATTTATAAGAGATTTATTATAAAGTCTATAGTAAGGTTATAATATAGTTATTTTACTACTAATAGTAGCTAGAGGAAACTATATTTTACTTACTACTATATTATTCTTTTACTATAGCTATTATAGTTTTTTATAAATTAGTAGATAGTTAATAACTACTCTAGCTAGAAGTATTATTAGGCTAGAATAGCTAGTGTGTTATTCTAACTAAGATAGCTTATTATTACTAAGTTATAGTACTTCTAAATTAACTACGCTTAGAAGGTGTTCTAAAAGTAGTTTTCATCTATTAATCTTAGTATTTAGATTTAGTCTCTAAATATTAAGTAGTTAAAGGTATTTATATTACACTTAGTAATCTATAGTTTTAAGCTTAACTAAAAAAGGAAACTTTAATTTTTCTATTTTACTACTAAGTAGATACTTTAATATTAGGTATTATCTATTTATACTTTATCCTAAGTACGCTATAAAGCTAGGTTTTTAAATACTATTATAATAAAAGCTTCTACTATAGTTAATTTATATACTTTTCTAAAAGTAAAGTTAGAGATTATCTATATTATTCTTCTTTTTTCTTATTTATCTTTCTAACTTTTTAGGGCGTTTTATTTATAGCGTGAGAGCGTATTAAGTATAACTATAAAGTAGCTTAGTTAGTATTCCAGATAGAAATTATACTTTAATAACTGTTCTGCTTAATAACTCTAATACTCTATTAAACGCTACTTTTGTATAAAGTATTTAAGGCTTTTATAGTTAGTTAAAACTTTAAACCTAAAGTAGCTTCTCAATTTAGTATCTTATACGCTTAAATAAGCGATTATTGCTAATAGTTCTTTATTATAGATTAGGTAGTTATATTAAGTAGAAGTAAGCTTCTATAAGTAAAAAGCAATAAAATAGCATTATCTTTATATATCTTTTTAGGTTAATATACTTCTTAAAGCAAACCTTAAGTAGTCTATCTTAATAGTTATTAGAGCTTATAGGTTAAAATAATATAGTACTAATATAGTTTAGAAGTAATATTTAAGCGTTTAGAACGCTTCTTCTTATTCTTTACTTTAGATAAATAGTACTCCCTTTTTTATAAAGAAGGTGAGAAGCTTTATAACCTCTAAGTACTCTAATATAAATATTTAGTAATAATTAGTAAACTTTAAGAAGCTTTATAACCTTTTTACTAAAGTAAGCGCCTCTTACTTAATAATTACCTATATTTTCTCTATATTATAAGTAATATTTTCGCTTATTTTTAAAATAAATCCTATATACTTTACTATTTTTACTAAGAACTTATACTTTATAAAGTTAAAGTTAAAGCTAGCCTCTCTAAAAACTTAGAGGATTTTATAAACTTTTTATTTATAGTCTACTTGAAAACTACTACTATAAACTAGTATATTATTAATATATACTATTATAAAGTTATTAAAGAACTTTTAGAATATACTATTAATATACTACTAGAATGTTACTAAAGCTCTACTTAGTTTAAATAAGTAGATTAGCTACTTAAAGAGCTTATATTATATATAAAAAGTAGTCTTCTCTTAGTATCTTTCTACTATATAAATCTTATAAAAAGTAGCTATAACGTCTAGCTTTATATACTATTTTACTAAACTAACTTTCTAAAAAGTCTCTTAAATTAGAAGTAAAAAGTAGTAGTTCTATTTAGTAATAGTATTTAAAGCTTAGTAGTTATAGTAGAACTATAATCCTCTATTTAGTTTCTTAATAAAAAGTATTAGTATACTAGTAAGAAACTTACTAGCTTAAATAAAGCTTTTATTAAATAGGTTAATAAGTATTTTTTTAAGTACTAGAAGCTCTTTTCTTAATATACTATAGAGAGAGCTTTAAGATAAAAATACTTTTTAGCTAGAGGTATTACACTTAAAGTAGATTTTATAGTTTATACTAGAGTAACTTAAGAGTAAAGGATATAATTTAGTAAGCTTAAAAAGCTCTATAAACTTATTATAAATATATTATAGTAGTTTCTCTAAATAATCTTCTAGTTTCTTTATTTTAAATGCTTTTTTAATATTTCTTAAGCTTATAGCTTATATTTCTATAGCTATTTTAGATATTTAATTTCTAATAATTCTCTAATAAATTACTATAAAAGGAGTAGTATTTAGTTAGTAAACTTCTTAGATTTCTCTTATTTTTTAAAGCTTATTTTATTTTTATAAAGTAATAGTAACCTCTATTTTCTTATAGAATACCTATTTCTTTACTATATTATATATAATACTATTCTATTCTATCTATAGCTTCTCTAAAAATAAGTTAGTATCTAACCTCTTTACTATATAAATAAAGAGCTACTATATATAGTTTCTAATTTTAAAGTATAATATAGCTATACTTTTTACTTTAACTTAAGCTAAGTTATTAGTAAAACTATATAGTTATTATATTTAGTAATTAATATATAGTAAATAGAAGTAGTAAGTATATTAATAGTCTATTATTATATAGATATTATAACTATAATCTATTAAAATATTAATAAGAGTATTTTTATTAACTCTAACTACTAATATTATAGAAGGCTTATTTATATTATATCTTAACTGAAATTACTTCTATTTAGCCTACTCTTTTTCTATTATCTTTAATACCTAATTTTATACTAAAGTTATTTATTTTTTAAATTAGAAGTATCTTTTTCTTTTTTATCTTTTTCTAAGTTTTAGTATAGTACTTCTTTAATAGCTTTTACTACTCTAAAACTATTCTTTAATCTCTCTAATTTCTAATAATCTCTTTATAAATAGCTAATCTAATTATATTTAAAATAATAGTATATTTCTTTACTAAAGCTTTTATTTATTCTATTATATAAAGTATATACTAACCTTATTATTTTAGTATTTTTATTTATATTTACTTTAATAAGTAATAATTTTATTCTAAAAGTTATAAGCTAACGTATAATATTATAAATATAATATAATCTTTTTAGTTTCTATATAATATTCTATATAAAGCTTATATATTTAGTATACTTATAAGAAGTTAAGTAGTTAATTAAGTAGTTAAAAAGCTTATAAGATAGTGCTTTTTATAAGTAGTTAATTTGAACTCTATCTAACTACATTATACTACTTACTTCTATAATAGTATATTTAAAATAGAGTAAAAATAAGGTAAAAGATTTATTATACTTTATTTTAAGTTCTAATAGCTTTTTAAAGGCTTTGCTCTTCATATTCAGGTTATTATAAGTGCAGTTTAAATACGCTAAGAAGGTATTTAGCTTAAATAAGCTATTACTGCTGCTTAATTTATAGAAAGCTATAACTACTAGCTATATTTTTAGTTCTAAGTAGGAGTTAATTAAATATTAGGCTTTTTAGTTACTTAAGTAGAAAGCTTAATTTATTTTAATCTTATTATATATCTATTATACCTAAATAGTATACTTATTATAACTACCTCTAAACTTAGGGGGGTTAGAGAGGGGTTTTAAATATTAAATACTACTTATTTCCTAAGTAATGTTTAGCTTTAAGAGTAGTAGTACTAGTAGTACTAATAGTAGAAGCGCTATAAAGTATAGTATTAGCAGCACTAAGGTATTACTACTTATTACTATTTATATTAGCCTTATAACTAGCTTATTAATAACTTATAGTAAGGTTAATATATTATTAAGTTAGTTACTTAGCTTAGTAATTATAGTATAGATTAATTTAAATATTTATATACTTCTTAATACTACTTCTAGTCCTATTACTTTAAGCTTAGTTAGCTTTATTTCCTACCTACTATCTATTATACTATATAACTAGTAAAATAGGCGTTTAATAGAAGCTTAGATATATAAAAGGCTAGCCTATAGTTTATTCAACTTAAAGGTACTTTAATTATAGTAATCTAAGCTAAAAGAGGGAAGTTTCTAGAATACTCCTTATATAGAGGAAAAACAGGTATAGGGCGCCTATTAAGTAAACGTAGTCGCTAAGAGTAGAATTTCTATAGGTCTATAGTAACGCCTAGATATAATAAATAGGTATAGCCTATAATAGTTTCTATATAATCTATAGGATTCCTCTAAAACTCCTTATATAACTTTTGATCTAAGTATATTAATAACCTTTCTCTATAAAGCTTTAGAGATAGAAATCTCTTTCTCTTACTATATAATATATAAGATAGTTCTAATCTTCTATAGTAGAGCTATATAAAAGTTAATACGCCTATATTTTATAAAATCTTATACTAACGCCCTTTTTTAATTTATAAAGATATATTTAAGTATTTTGATCTCTCTTAGTAAACGGTATAGCTAAGTAACTTTAAGCTTTAAAAGCCTTTTTAGAGTAAAGTAAGTCCTTTAGTTAAACTACGTAAATTATAGATATATATAGCTAGTAAAAGGGGAGTTAGAAAGCTAATAATAGCTTTCTACTTTTTAAATTAGGATCTTTTTTTAGTCTTTCTAATTATTAAGAATAGAACTATTTAAAGGTAGATTATTAACTAAATAAACCTTTTTGTTTTTACGTTTATATATTATATAGATACTAATAAAACTTTAGTTTAGCTTAAGGTTTTTTCTAATTAATTTAAAGAATACTTAATCTTTTAGGATTTTAAGAAGGTTTTACTAGCTTTTAGTATTCTTAAGAAAGCAAACTTAAATAGTTTCTATAATTAGGGTAACTACTATTTTAATAATAGTTCTTAAGATATTAAGTATAGCTAAAAGTGAAATTAGAGTAGAGCACTAATTAGTTTTAGAAATAGCTTCTTTTTATTTAAGAAGGTTAGCTTCCTTTTTTTTTAGATAAGAAAGCGTTCTTTTTTATAGTCTATTATAGTATTAATATAGTAAGTTTAAACTTAATTATATATATTACTAAGGTTCTAGTTAGTTTTAAGTTAGCTTTTAGTAGCTTTAGAGGTATTATAAACGTCTTTTATATAGTTTTCCTATTTAGAGAAATAGTATTAAATTTAATATATAGAATCTAATTATATAAAACCTACTAAGATACTAATTTTCTAGAATTTATTACTTCTATAGTCTTTTACTTTTATTATAGTAGTAATAAAGCGTTTTCAATACTTAAAAGTAAGTTTAATAGAGATAATAAAAAGAAGTTTAAAGAATAAGTTATAGTTAATAGTTTTAAGGTTTACTACTATTATAGTTATTATAATCTTATAGTTATTAATCTAAATAGATATATAGTATACTCTAATAAAATATAGCTTTAAGTTACTTTTAGCTATTATTCTTATTATTAAAGTAGTAGTAGAAATTAGAATATTATAGTCTAAGATATATTAATAACTTATAAAACTAAATTCTATACTAATATTAATCACACTCTATATAAATAAGTAGTTATTAAAGTACTTACTACTAATAGAGATCTTTAGAATAAGTTATAGTATAATAATTATTAGAGCTATTTAGTATATAGTTATTAAGATAATAGCTTTAACTAAAAAAACTTTTAAATAGTTTTAGGTTTAAATAGCTTTATTATATTTAGAAACTTAGTTAATTTATTAAGTTTTTTCTTTTAAAGTTTTAATAAAGTTAATAAAATCTATAGAAATAAGTATATAGGTAACTCTTTCTAAATTATCTATAAAAGTATATATCTTTCTAATAAACTTTTCTCTATATTCTAGCTAAATCTTATAGACTTTTTTAACTAGTAAACTAACTAAGCTATAGAGCTTATATAAAATAAGTTTATTAATAAGTTCTTTATCTTTAATAAATTTCTAATTTTTACTATTAAGAAATATAGCTAGCTAGAAGTTATTTCTTAGAAGAGATAGTTTTAAAATAGGTTTTAGAAGAGGAATTTTAATAACTTTACTAAGTATTACTTCTCTTTTTATTCTAAATACTCTTTTTAGTTTTAAAGTATTAGTAAATATAGAAACTAATTTAAAAAAGCTTTCTTTTTTTATTTTAATATTTAAGTTTTCTTTTTACTTTTTCTAATTAAGAGGTAAATTCTTCTCTATAACTAATTTTTCTAATAAGTCTAAATAACTCTTAGAATAAAGTTATAAAGAAAAAGGTCTCTTTAAAATAGTTAAAGTGTTTTTAATATTTTATATAGTAAAATAGACCTTTTTAGAAAGAGACTTTAAGGCTTTTTTTTTAACTTTTCTAAGATTTAGTAGCTTTAGCTTCTTTTATAAGAATAGGTTAGCTTTATATATTTTTAATTAAGTAATTATAAACTTAAATATTGTGAAATTAAGTAAATTACCTTTAATTAAACTATTAGGTTATATTAAGTTATATAAACGAGAAGACTAAACTAAATCTTTATATTTCTATTTACTAATAGCTAATATTTAGAAAGTAGAAGCTTAACTAAATACTTTATGTTAGCATAGGTATAAGCGTATATAGGGGCGTAGTATATGCGCCTATATAGTATAAGGTTATAGATGGGCTTATGTTGTGATGAAAAGTGATAATCTTAAGCATTAAAGAGCATTTAATTATATAGATAATAATAAGAGAAGTGATGTATTGTGATGATTTCTGTTAATATAGTTAGTAGGTTACATCCTCTAGTAAGGAAAAGTGAGGGGAAAAATAACCTGAAACGTAACCTGCTAAACTGCTAATTATATAAGATGCTTACATAAGTATACATATTATGTAATTAATATTATAGTTATAAGGTATAATAAATAGAGTATTTTTATATAAAGTTTTATACCTTAAACGTTATTTATTTATTTATTATAGAATATTAAAGTAAGTTAAGCGTTATTATTATTCTTATATTATTATTATTATTATAAAAGAATATTATATATTAACATCCCCCCTTAAGGTATATACAGTTGATTTATAGTATATAGCTTACTCACTTAACATATATATACGTTATAGGTATAAAAAACTTAAAAACCCTGTGGGAAAAATAAAAAAAATATTCCTATAATATATATAATATGTTTATAACTAGTTAAAAAACTCTTATAAAATAACCTTATAAGTAAAAAGGTAAGAGAAAAACTAGTATATTATTTCTTTAATGCAGTTATTATTATTATATATATTATTATTATTTTCTTTATCGTTATTATTATTTATTATATTAAGTATATTATTAAATATAACTTTACCTAAAGGCTTAGTTAATATATCTGCAATATTAAACTTAAAGTCTATATAAAATAACATTATATCTTTATTTAATAAAGATTCTCTAGCAAAATGATACTTTATATCAATATACTTAGATTTTTTATGAAATTTAGGATTTTCAGTTAGCTTTTTAGCTACTAAATTATCTATAAAAATCTTAGGCTTATTTATAACTTTAAAACCTAGATTAGTTAAATTAAAATTATAACTATTATATAGATATAAAGCTTCTTTTACTACTTCAGTTAAAGCTATATATTCAGCTTTATAAGTAGACAGTACTACTGTTTTTTGTTTTATAGTGCTATAAGATATTATATTATATAATCCCCAGCAAAATACATAAGCTAATATAGATCTTCTATTATCTAGGTCTCTAGCCCAATTAGAGTCTGAATAACCTATTAAATCCCATATTATATTATTATTGCAATTATAATAAATTCCTCTTTTAGGAAAATTATTTATATATCCCCATAAGTAATCTAAAGCTAAAAAATGCTCTTTTAAAAGATTTATTATATATCTTAATAATATTATAACTACTAGAGCTATATCATACCTAATCTTTAGAGCTAAATATATAAAGGCTCTAATCTGCTACTAAAATTGTAATATTTCTTCTTTTATAGCAGTATATTTATTTATATATAATTTTATATTATCTCTTATAGAAGTTAAAAATAGATTTATATTAGTTTTATTATATTTATTTAATATTTTTTCTATATATTTAGTTTGATGTATAAAGAAAGACTTATTAGGTCGATCTATCTCAAACTCATAGCTTAAAAAGGTACTAAGCTTCCCTAATAGTTATATTTTTATATATTGCCTTAGTTTATTATATATATAGTCACTAGTAGTAATATTATTAGCTACTAAAAGCATATCATCCACATAATAACAAATTATAGCTTTATAGTTATTTTTATTATATATAAATACTACTTCATTATAAAGTAAAACAATAAATCCCAATTTTATTAATATAGCTTTTAAATAGTTATACCATAGTCTAAGGCTTTACTTTAACCTATATAAAGCTTTAAGAAGCTTATAGCAATATTTACTGTTATTTGATTTATAGTTATAATTAGAATTAAATTCCAACTTATTTATAGTTTTATTATATAAAAAACCTATTAGTAATATTATATATATATCTATATCTATATTAGTATATATAAACGCTATAGTAACATCATACTATAGAAAGGTCTATCCTTCTTTTATAGCAAATATAACTATAAACCTATAGCTTTCTAGTCTATAAGTAGTAGAAAAAGTTTCTAAATAATTAATACTAATATATTAATTATAACCTTAAGTAACCTATCTTACTTTATATTTATAGATATTATTTATTTTATCTTTTAATTTCATAATATATACCTATCTACTACCTAATAGATAAATATTATCTAATTTTTATATAATTTCCTAAGTTTTTATATCTTCTATTTAAGTTACTTCTAGTTATATAGCCTGAATCTAATTATCTTTATAAGGAGAATTTAAGGCTTACTATATATTAGAAGGCTCGTTTAATATAATAACTGATAGTATATAAGAAGCTTTATTAATAGTACTAATTCCAGTAATACTATTATTATTAGTTAAAACGTTATTATTTATTTTATAAATACTAAAAGTAGGACAATCTACTATAGTAAATAATAGTACACTTTCAGTATTATAAACTATATTATTAACCTATTTATAGTCTTTTTTAGCTTCTTCTAATAGAGAGGGGATCTCTATTAATAACTTAGATTTTTATTTATTTATTTCTCTATTATTAATACTAGTAGTTTTTATACTATCATTATATGAACTAATTATACTAGTATTAGTATTGTTATTGCTAATATTAATATTATTATTTATATTATTATTATTATTATTATTATTATTATTATTATTATTAATACTAGTCTTATCACTTAGATTTATAAGAGCGTTATTTATTATAGAAATATCACTATTTATAGTAAGATTATTCCTATAAGAAATAGATTGACTAGAAATATCTCTTTGTAGACTTTTTTAAGTAGTATTATATCTATTATTATTTAGTATAATACTACTATTTATATCCTTATAGTAGGTATTTATACTTAAAAGAAGCTCTTTATAATAAGAAATAAAGGTATTCTCTAGGATTTCAATATCTTAAGACTATAAAGCTCTTCTTAATTGTATATCCTAGATCTTATACCTATTAGATCTATAATTTATTATATAACTTTAACGTGCTTATATATCTAGTTTCTTTATTTTAGGATCTTTATTCTTATAATAGTATACGCTACCCCACACTTTTATATTATTAATATTAGGTTTTATATTATTTTTTATTTCATAAGGCGTTTTATACTTAATAAAGCTATGAGAAGTCCTATTATGTATATAAAGAGTAGTATAAAAGGCTTCACCCTATAAGTAGTATAGTAAACCTAAATTATATAGTATAGTTCTTATTTTATTAACTATAATGCATATAGTACGCTCTATAAAACCATTAGGTTTATATATATAAAGAGGTCTTTTATTATATATTATACCGCTTTTAGTACATATAGCTTTAAAGCGATAATTATTAAATTCTATACCTCTATCTATAGAGACTTCTTTTATTCTTTTATTATTATTATTATTATTTACTTCAGCTTAAAATTCAAGAAAAGCTTCACTTATAGTATACTTCTCTTTATCTTTAAGTAATTTTCCCTATACAAAATAGGAATATTTATCTATAAAGATAATAAAATATATATATTTATCATATATAATAGGCGTTATAAGCCTATATAGGTCTGAAGCTATATAATCTAGATAATCTAGATTTTTATTATAAACCTATAGCTTACTAGCCTTAGTTACAAATTTCCCTTTATAACAGGCTTCATAAGGCTGTAATTTATTATTTATATTATTATTATTTATATTTATATTTACAGTTATATTATCTTTTATTTTTAAAAGAGTCTGTAAATATATATGTCTAAGACGTTTATGTTATAGTTAGAGGCTATTATTATTATTATTGTTATTATTATTATTATTATTATTTATATTATTATTTGAAGTATTATATATATAGTTATTATTATTATTAATAGGAAATTAAAAGAAATATAAGTTATTTCTCTTTACCCCTATAGCAATAATACAATCTTTATTAATATTATATAAAATAGGTTGTTTCTATATAATAGAAGTAATACCTAAGGAATCTAACTTAGATTGACTAAGTAGATTAATACCTAGTTCAGATATATAATAAATATCTTTTAATATTATAGTATTATTATTTAGATATATTATTAAATCACCCTTTATTTTAGAAGTAAGAGTCTTTATTTCTCTCTAATTTATAGTTTTATTGATTTTTTTATGATTTTTTAATAAGTTATAGTTATTAACGACATAAATAGTAGCCGTAGTATTAATATAAATATTAACCGTATTTTCATTCTTATTATTATAACTCCTTGCTTTTCCTTTTTCCTTAATAATAGACTAATTAATTAAATAACCTAAGGAAGGATTATTAGTATTATTTATATTATTATTAGGAGCAATATAGCTTATATTCTTAAAGAGAATATCTTCTTCTTCTTTATTAGAAGATAAATCCATTAAATCTATAGGATTTTTAGAATTATTTATAGATATATAGGGGGTAATTTCTTCTAAAGTAGTTATATTAACTACTTCTTTTTCTTTATCCTTAGTACTAGTAGTACTAGTAGAGGGTTTTTTCTACTAGCTAGGTGCTTTTTTAGGATGTAGAAAAGCGTAGTGTTTTTTAGTATAGTTTATTTTCTTATAATTTTTATAGTATAAACCTTTCTGTTTTTTCTAGGGTTTTTTATTAATTTTATTTTTGTTTTTCTTATTAGTATTTTCTTAGTTTTTATTTTGTTTTTTATTCTTTTTATTATTACCTTTAGTAGTATTATTAACTACTTCACTACTACTTTTTCTCTTATACTTATCTATAAGACTAGTATATAAAGAGTCTAGGTTATAAGTAGTAAAGTTAGTTCTAAGAGACTAAGTTATAGAGGTTATAAAAGCTTTATAAGTCTTATTTAGACTATTAAGTATATAAGCTATAATTACTTAATTAGGTAATTTAAGCTTATTATAGAATAAATTATCTATAAGTTCTTTTATTTTATTTATATATTCTTCTATAGAATTAAAGTTATCTAAGGAAGTATTAAAGAACTCTTTATAAGTTAAAAACTTATTTATAAAACCTATAGGTTTATATAGGGCTTTTAGATATTCCTAAGTAGTATAAGTATCTTTATTATCTTTTATAACCCTTAGAGGCCTATTATTATAGAATAACTATATATAACTTAAAGCTTTATAGTTTTTATCTTTATTATTAGAAGAAATAAGCTTAGTAAGATCTATAGTAATATCTTTACTATATAGTAAGGCTTTAATACGTATAGCTTATACTTTATAGTTCTCTAAGTTAATAAGCTTAGGGAACTAGACCTTAAGATTAGTTATTATTACTTTAATAAGATATAGTGTGTAATTATAAGCTTTATAAAAGATTAATAATAGTGAGGTTATTAACTAAAGAGCTATTATATATATAGTATAGTGGTTCTTATAGTAAGGTTATAATAGTTATAAATTTAGAAGTTAAAGGTTTAACTTATAAAAAAGAGTAGTTTTTATTCCTCTTTTTAATTAATATCTTCTTTAGTTAGACCTATATCTAACTAAGGAGATATATATCCTATATAGTAAATTAGTTAAGAGGAAGTCTATTAAGTAGTAAGTATAGGTCTAAACTAAATTAGTAATAGCTTAGAGAGTAGTTTAAAGAGATAATCTAAGAGATATAGATTAAATAAAGTAGTAGTAAAAGCTTATCTACTTAAGGAAGAATTAATAGAAATATAGTTAATTTAAATAAGGTTTAGTATATAGATTTAAAGAAAATAAATCTTATAGAACTAAATAACTAGTCTAGTTAGTATTTCTAGTTCTATAAAAGTAATATAAATAGAAAAGCGTTTAAAGGATTGATTTTTAGTATATATAACCTTTAAGTAAAAGTAGAGCTTTATAAATAAGTAGAGGAGAGATAAAGAAGTAGTAGAAATAGAAGTTATTTCTAAGCTAGGTTTATAACTTATTAGTATAGGTATAAGTATATATAGAGGCGTAGTATATACGCTTATATAGTATAAGGTTATAGATAGGCTTATATTATAATAAAAAGTGATAATCTTAAGTATTAAAGAGTATTTAATTATATAGATAATAATAAGAGAAGTGATATATTATAATGATTTCTATTAATGTAGTTAGTAGGTTATATCCTCTAGTAGGAAAAAGTGAGAGGAAAGATAACCTAAAATGTAACCTACTAAACTGCTAATTATATAAGATACTTATATAAGTATACATATTATATAATCAATATTATAGTTATAAGGTATAATAAATAGAGTATTTTTATATAAGGTTTTATACCTTAAACGTTATTTATTTATTTATTATAGAATATTAAAATAAGTTAAGCGTTATTATGATTCTTATATTATTATTATTATTATAAAAGAATGTTATATGTTAACACTTTATTATTTAATATAATACTTCTTTTTTCTATAAACTTATAGGAAAATTTGATTAAGTTAAAGTTATTATAGTCTTATAGAACTTTAATAAGTATAGACTAAAGTTAGCTAATATCTTACTTAAGAATTTTAATAGCTTAGGCTTTTATAGCTTTATAGCTATTTTAATTCTTAAGGTAAGTAATAATAGCTTCTTAGTTAAGTTTACTATCTTATTATAATAAAGTAATAATTATCTAAGAAATAAAAAACTTATTATTTTGAGGTTTATAAGAATAATATCTTTAGAAGTATTAAATTAAGCTACTTCTTTTATTAGCTATCTTTTAAAAATAATAGCTTTCTTTAAAGTTATAATCTATATAGCTTATATATTAGTACTAACTATATAGACTATAAGAGAAAGGTTTATGATTTTCCTTAATAATTTTAACTAAATAGATTAAAGCTAAACAGTAGTCTTCTATAGCTAGAGAAGAATAAGTGATCCTTCTAATAGAGATTTTCTAGTTATTTATTATTTTCACTAAATTAAAAAGTTACTAGTTTAAAAACTAGTTTTAGAGGTTTTTAACGCTTTAATTAAGCTTAGCTTTACTTTTTTTAACTTATAGAGGGGGGGAAGCTTCCCCTCTTAGTACTTTTAGAGATATAAGAAATAGAGAATAGATAGGAGTAGTAATTTAGAAAGTTTACTTCTAAGTAGCCTTAGAGCTAAGCTAATTTATTAAGTTAATTTTGAACTTATTAAAGTTCTTTTTTTTTAAATAATTTATAAATACTAATCTCTATAAGTAGAGCTATTTTATTTAAAGCTAACTAATTAAATCTTAATATAGCTATATAGATAATTTAAGGGTTAGTTATAGTATTAAGGTTATATCTTATAGCTTTAGTTTAGATATTATTAATTTTTTATAAGAACTATATAGTTACTTTATAGTTTAGATTATTTATTATTAGAGTTATAGAAATAATCTAATTAATCTAGTTATCTAGTAGTTCTTAGTAATCTTTATTTATAGCTCTATAGCGTTAAATAAGGTATATTTTTGCTTATAATTAAGTTTATTTATTAAGTTTTATTTAATTATTAGCTTAGAAAAGTATATCTATATAGAAAATAATACTTAATACTTTTAAAGTATTAGTTATTTCTATTACTTCTATTATAGCTTTATAGCTTTTAAAAAAGTCTAAAATATTATTTCTAGTAAAGAATAGTACTTTAGTTATTTTAAGTTATAGTATTTTAAATTCTTAAAATCTTAAACTATACGTTTTAGAAACTTTTTAATAAGATTTAGTAGAGTCTAAATAGCTTTATATACTCTTTTCTATTAAAAAATCCTCTCTAAGTATTATATTTATATTAGAGGTACTATTTTTAGAGGTTATTAGTTTAAAAATTTTAGCTTCTATAATTACTTTAGAACTTTAAGTTAAATTTAAAATTAAGGGAGGTCTTTTTTATTAAGGTTAGTAAAAAGAAAGATTTATAAAAAGACTTATTAAAGTATTACTAGTAGCTAAGTTAGCTTTATTATCTATTATTTCTAGTTTAAATTATTTATTTTAAACTAAAGTTAAAGTTTTTAGAGCTTTAGAGTTTAGTAATACTATTTTAAAGAAAATATAAGTAAATTAATAGAAGAAAAAATAAAAAAAAGCTTTACTAAAGAAAGCTAAAATAAAAAGATTATATAAAACTTAAGTAAAGTTAATAATTTATTAATAAAAAGAGTAATAGAAGAATTCTTATAATATAGGTTTAGAAGAATAATAGAAAGTAAAAGGAGAGATAAAAAAAGAAAGAGATATTTTTACTATTACTTTTATTTTTATTCTTCTCTTTTATCTAAAAAGTATATATATATTTATTATTTTTTCTCTTTTTTACTATTCTAATAATAAGGTTATTTTATACTTTAGGTTTTTTTTTTCTTTTTATAGAAGAAGTCTAGCTATATTTAGTAATATCCTCTATAACTTTATTTTATAACTCTTCTCTTTTATAAGTTAAGTTTAAGATTTAATAAAGTTTATAATATAACTATAATATTAATTATAAACTTTAAAAGAAGTATTTTATTTTAGCTACTTATTTACTACTTAAAAATATAGAGGGGGAGAAATCTAAAGAGATATATATACTTTCTTTTCTATAGAGTTAGTATAGAATTATTCTTAGAAGAGAGAAATACTTTTAGTTAAGCTTAGAAAATATTCCCTTTTTTATTTTTTAAAAAGTTAGTATAGTTATAATATTTTTCTTTTTTAGCTTTTTATACCTTTATACTTATAGTATTTTATAATTTAAGAAAGTTAGATTTTAGTGTTTTTATATATAGGTATAATTTAGATCTTAAGTTTTTAAGCTTTTTAGTATTTCCTCTTACTAGTTAATACATTATTAGAAACTTTTTAATAAGTTTAAATAAGAGAAAAGTTTTCTTAAAATAGATTAATTAATTTTATTCTTTTTAAAGTTTATAAGAAGAGTAAAATAAATACTATTACTTTTATAACTTTAGCTTTTAATATAAGAGTAAAATAAGTTTACTTTATCTTAATTACTTTTAGGTTATTATTATAGTAGTTTATAATAAAATAGTATATAATAATTTTAATTAAGTAAATAGTAAGTTAATAAGGGGGATTAACTAAGTTTATATAGAACCCTACTTACTCTCTTCTATTTAGCTAAATACTTTTCTTTTTAGAGTTTTTTAGACTTCTATAGGTTTAGTTAATTTTTAATTCTAAATACTTAAGTTATTACTCTTTATTTTAGAAAAATAGAGGTTAAAAATATATTAGCTAAATTTTCTTTTAATATAGTAATACTTAAATTACTTCTTTTTTTAAGCTTTTCTTATTTTATTTTAATAAGATAGTATAAAATAACTATAAAAAGAACCTTTTATAGTAATCTAGTTTATATCTCTTTATACTAGTTACTAATTTTATAATAAGATAAAGGAGAAAACTTATTAATTATACTAAGTACTCTACTTTAAATAGAAAACTTCTAAAAATACTCTAAATACTTATATATTAATTTCTTAAATAACTATAAAACATATAAAAGTAAATATATAAATATAAGTCTAACTAACTTATACTTTATTTATATTTTCTACTCTTTTTATATCTTAAGTTATATAATTTTTTAAGAAAAAATAGGTTACTAAGAAGAAGTTTAGTAATATTATCTCTATAGTATTCTACTTTATTATCGCTTTAAATAATTAAAGAGGTATAGTAGGGGTTAAGAGAGGGGATAAAAGTAGGACTAGCTAAAGCTAGAAGAGCTTAAAAATATCTATTTTTATTTAATTTATAAAGGGTAAGAATTAATAGGTTTTTTCTATAAATTAGGCTAAAGAATCCTAAAAGCTCTTCTAAGAGGGTAGTTATTAAAGTTATTAAGGGAAAATGGGAAATTATATAAAAACGAGTATATTTTTTATTTATCTACTTAGTCTTTTTTTTATTATAGGCTAACTAGGCCTCTATTTACTTATATAAGCCTTTTCTTCTTATAATAACGCCTAACGCCTATAAAAACGCCTATCTAACCTCTTACTTTTAGGTTAGAATTACTAAAAATTCTAAGAACTCTGCCCCCTTCTAATAGTAGTATATTTATTTATATATAATTTTATATTATCTCTTATAGGAGTTACAAATAGATTTATATTAGTTTTATTATATTTATTTAATATCTTTTCTATATATTTAGTTTAATATATAAAGAAAGACTTATTAAGTTGATCTATATTAAACTTATAGCCTAAAAAGGTACTAAGCTCCCCTAATAGTTATATTTTTATATATTACCTTAGTTTATTATATATATAGTCACTAGTAATAGTATTATTAGCTACTAAAAGCATATCGTCTATATGATAATAAATTATAGCTTTATAGTTACTTTTATTAAGTATAAATACTACTTTATTATAAGGTGAAACAATAAATCTTAATTTTATTAATATAGCTTTTAAATAGTTATACTATAGTCTAAAGCTTTATTTTAACCTATATAAAGCTTTAAGAAGCTTATAGTAATATTTACTATTATTAGACTTATAGTTATAATTAGGATTAAATTCTAACTTATTTATAGTTTTATTATATAAAAAACCTATTAGTAATATTATATATATATTTATATCTATATTAGTGTGTATAAGCGCTATAGTAATGTTATACTATAGAAAGGTTTATTCTTCTTTTATAGTAAATATAACTATAAACCTATAGCTTTTTAGTCTATAAGTAGTAGAAAAGGTTTCTAAATAATTAATACTAATATATTAATTATAACTTTAAGCAACTTATCTTACTTTATATTTATAGATATTATTTATTTTATCTTTTAATTTTATAGTATATATCTATCTACTACTTAATAGATAAATATTATCTAGTTTTTATATTATTTCTTAAGTTTTTATATTTTCTATTTAAGTTATTTCTAGTGTAATAAGGTAAGGGAGAAAACTCATTAATCGTGCTAAGCACTCCACTTTAGGTAGAAAACCCCTAAAAATGCTCTAAACACTTATATATCGATTTTCTAAATAACTATAAGAGATATAAAAGTAAATATATAAATATAAGTTTAATTAACTTATATTTTATCTATATTTTCTACTCTTTTTATATCTTAAGTTATATAATTTCTTAAGAGAAAATAGACTACTAAGAAGAAGTTTAGTAATATTATTTTTATAGTATTCTACTTCATTATTACTTTAAATAATTAAAGAGGTATAATAGGGATTAAGAGAGGGAATAAAAGTAGAGCTAGCTAAAGCTAGAAAAGCCTAAAAATACCTATTTTTATTTAATTTTTAAAGAGTAAGAATTAATAGGTTTTTTTTATAAACTAAGTTAAAGAACTCTAAAAACTCTTTTAAAAAAGTAGTTACTAAAGTTATTAAGAGAAAATAAGAAATTATATAATAATAAATATATTTTTTATTTTTTCTATTTAGTTCTTTTTATTATAAGCTAACTAGGCCTCTATCTACTTATATAAGCTTTTTCTTTTTATAATAATACTTAATATTTATAAAAATACCTATCTAACTTCTTACTTTTAGATTAGAATTATTAAAAATTTTAAGAACTCTACTTTTTTCTATATATCCCTTAAGTTTTTTATATACTAAAAAGAGGAAAACTTAAATACCTTTACTTTATATACTTAATATTCTATCTAGTTTTTAATTTATATCTTCTACTATTCTAGCTAGTAGTTAGTCTCTTTATTAATTCTTTCTTAATATAAGTTTAATTATAGTTTTCTCTTTAGATCTCTTTAGCTTACTATATACTAGATACTATTTATCCTTTTAATATAGTTAGAACTAGAAAGATATCTTAAAGTTATATAGCTTAAGCTATATCTTTAATTAGGTTATCTTAAGTAATAAGAAATTACTTTAAAGTTAAGTTACTAAACCTATCTACTTTAAGTAACTTAAGCTTTCTAACTCTTTTCTTAATCTTTATATAGTAAAGCTCTTTTTATTTATTCTCTATTTTAACTTATATATTTTTAACCTTATTTAATACTTCTTTAGGGTAGTTTTTCTTTTTTATATTAATAATAAAGGTTATAAGATTAGAGTTATTATTATAGACTATATTTTCTATTTTAGTAGTTTCTTTTAGAGGAGCTAGGTCTTTAGTTTTAACTTTAATTGATTTTTAAGTAACTAATATCTAGTTAAGTATAGCTTTTTTAGAGCTTATATTTACTTTATCTTCTTATTATTCTTCTTACTTTTTTCTCTTTAAAGCTTTTAGCTAGTTTTTAAACCTAGTTTTAAGTTTTAGTTTTAAGTTTTTAAATAAGATATAGAGGCTAAACTCCTTAGTAATAAGCTTAACTTAGTAGTTAAAAAGGTTTTTATAAAGATTTAAGTTAGCTTTTTAAGCTTTAGTAGTAGTTTCTAAATATAAAGTCTTAATACTAAAAATACCTTATTAAATAATATATTTAATAAAGTTTATAATATAGAAGCTATATTTTTATAAGTCTTTTTTTAATTTAATTTAAAGTTATAAGGTAATAAAAGAAGTATAATTAATAAGTTTTTAAGTCTCTACTAATACTTTATAGATTTTATACTAATTATAAACTAACTTAACTATAGTTCTAAAAAAGGTTTCTAATTTATTTAAGTTATTACTATTAGTAATATCTTATATACTATCTAAGTAGAAGTATAAGCTGTTTTTTTAATTAATAATTAGGCTTATATATTTTCCTCTACTATTATATTACAAAAAGATAATAAAATTATATAAAATAAGCTTATTAACTAGAACTCTATAATACTTTATTATAAGGTTATTATAAAAAGAGACCTAAATAATAAAAACCTTTATATATTATTCTTTAATAATATCTCTAATAGTTAGGTTATAAGCTATCTTAATATAGCTCTTTAAGAGGAGATCGCTTTAATATAGAAACCTTAATATATTATAGAGGTTAAAAAGAACTTTTACTTAGATACTTTATTTTTAGATTCCCTAAGTTAGGTTTTTACTATTATTATATAAAAGTCTACTCTATTAGTATTTAGTTAGAGTTATATTAATAAAGTTATTATTAGTATTTATCTATTTAGGTACTAAAAAGAATCTATTTTAACTAGACTTTAGTACTCTATAGAGCTTTTAGAGTATAATAGAGGATTTAATAAGCTTTATAGTTTTAAAGAGGATTCTAAGGAGTTTTTTATTAAATTATATAGGTTAAATATACTTAATTTTACTTAGTTTAATATTCACCTCGCTAAAGTAGTTAAAATAGAAATTAAGAAGTTATAGAAGCTATTTTTTTTATAGAGGTAGAGTAAATATATCTACTACTTATAAAGTCTTACTTTAAGAAACTAATTAGTTTTTATAAAAATATATAATATAAATTATAAGCTTTTACTTAATCTTATTAATC
The DNA here is from genome assembly GCA_020226115.1 of Colletotrichum viniferum. Lineage (NCBI taxonomy): Eukaryota > Fungi > Ascomycota > Sordariomycetes > Glomerellales > Glomerellaceae > Colletotrichum > Colletotrichum viniferum. Next base: position 42,052 of record JAGFBE010000053.1, read on the forward strand.
TAATTAATATCTTATATAGTTTTATAAGCCTTTTAGAACTTAAAATTATAGTCTCTAGAGGATAGAAACTAAAGAGTAATAGAAGTAGTTTAGTAAAATATTATATAATATTTTATAATAATCTAGAGGAGCTATTAAGTTATAAATATATAGAATATACTAAATAGGCTTATATTACTATTTATTTAAGTTATAGTAATTAGATATCTTAAAAGAAAAGAAAAAGTTAAAAAAGTAAATTTATAAAAAGTAAGGAGGTATTAATTATAATATTAATAGTTTCTACTAAAAGTTAGTAAAAATAAGTAAAAAGAGAAAATATATAAGTTTAAGACATAGAAGTAATAATTAGTTTTATTTCAAATATTATAGTTAAATATAAAAATATCTATTAAAAAAAGTTATTATTATATATATAGATATATAAAGATATTTAGTAGAAAGTTAGTAGTTTAAAGTGCTTCCTTTTATAAATATTATAAAAATAAATTTAGTGTTAGTAGTTAATATTTCTTCTAAAAATGTGATTTTTAAGCGAGAAAAGAGCTAGTTAAGCTATAAAGTAGTTATTTTTAAAACTAAACTTTAAGTAATTATAGGATATAGATAGTAATTAGATAAAAGTAAAGTTTAGTAGTAAAAGTAGTAAATAGAAAAAGAAAGAGTAACTAATATAATTTAATAGTAAAGAAAATAGAATGTAGCTATAAACTACTTAGTTAAACTTATAATCTTATATTTTTAAAGAGAAATTAATACTTATAGCTATAAAAGAGGTGAGGTTTTTTATAATTTAATTATAAGATATATAGAGTTAAAAGCCTCTTTTTTATAGATAGCAATATTTTAATTAATATACTTATTTTACTCTTACTATTAAAACCTAAATAAATATATTCTTTGTGACGATCTATTTCATGATATGTCCTCTACCTTACGCAGCCCCCTTAGTGAGCCTCACTAAGGGAGCAGGTCATATAACTAGCATAGGCCTCGCAAGCTTATGATTTAAGGATGCTTAGGAGGGTAACTTCCTCTTAAGCAATACATGCTTTTTTATAAACTCTTTAGTCTCTTCTAACTACTAGCTCTTAGTAGTTATAAGCCTAGCTTGTTAGAACTTCAATTTTACCTCTTATTGCTATTAGAATATCTTATAGAGTGAGCAAGTCTCTCTCTTCTCTTTCTACACTTCTACTTATATATAACTACCTTTTTATACCTCATAAAATATCTCCCTCTTTTAGTAAAGCTTCTAAGATTAACTTTTATCTTAAGAGTATATAAGTTAAGTTGAAAACTTATAAAGACTAGCTAGTCTAGTTTAACTATCTTAAGGTTACTTTTATTATATTTAATGTATAGGAGTTTATTAATTTTAATAGACCTAATGTACTTACTTTTAGAAACATAAGTAGAATAAATATCCTATCTCCTGAAGACTATATTAATACACTTAATAAGGAGAAATAAGATATCTATAAAAAAGATCTTAAGAAATAGGAAGCAGATAGAGCTTAAGAAGAAAAGCAGTTAAAAATAGGTAACTCTTAATAATAATGAGAATCTAGTGAGGATGAAATCTCTTAAGTTTTAGCTTCTCTTACGCCTGCGCGCTCTTTAACGTCTATACGCTCTCCTACGCCTATATACGCCTCAGCGCCTCTATATCCTCAACCTCTTCTTAAGCCTATTGAGCTAGTACTAATTATACTTAAAGATCCTCTTTTTTAAGTTAGATATAGAATATTTATTAAATAATAGTCTGTTTTAGTAGCTAAAGCTTAAAATAACTAGAAGACTAAAGAATAGCTTTTAAAATAGATCTAAAGCTAGGTTTTTATAAATATTAATAAGAAACTTATAAACATAGTTAAGCTTTAGATCTTAAATAGACTAAGTAAGAACTATATCTCATCTAGGTTTATACTAAAACATAAAGCACTACCTCTACTTAAGTTATATACTTTAGATACTTCTAAGTTATAAAAAAGCATAGATCTTACTTTAGTATTTTTTCTCTTATAAGGATCTATAAGCTAAACTATTTTAAATACTAAAGGTAATAGATTGTTTTCTCTTTAAATAGTAGTTAGACTACTTAAAGGTAGGCTTATGAGGAGCAACTTAGCTATAAGGACTATTATGAGAGAAAACTACTTAGAGATCTTTTATAAGGCTGCTAACGCTAATATTAGTTTAGTAGACTTCTATAATAAATAGATTAACTACTACTATTAAGTGTTAACTTATAAGATCCTAGAAGTTTAGAAAGCTTTTATAGTTAAACAATTTCTATAGGCTGTTGAGGTTTAAATTACTTCTAATTAGGCATAAAGAATGATCTAAGATCTTATTAAGTATGAGGAGTTATTCTAGCTAATTTCTAACCTTAAGGACTATATAAAGGTTTTTGCGGGGATTATCTACTTAAACTCTTAATAGAAGAAGCTAAAAATCAGTAGAGCATTTGTAATAATTAGAAGTAGATCTAACAACTCATAAGCTTTAAGCTTAACCTTAAGAGGATCTAATTCTAAAAGACTAAAGTCTAAAGGTAAGGAGTTTTAGAAGTCTAGAGATACTCAAAAAGAGGTTAAAGAATGCTTATGCTAGGAATTTATTAGCAAAAAACAAGCTTTACGTTACATTTAGTCTCCTAAGGATTGCATAAAAATTAAGCTTATATTAATAAGCAAGATAACTTACTAGCTAACTCTAAAGGTTACTATAGAAATCTATAATAATATTAAAACTAAAGTTCTCTTAAAGAAATAGAAACTAATCTACTAAGACTTTATAAGTAAGAGATAGCTTAAGCTGGAGGATGTTATAAGAGTAAAAGGATATACTGCTAAAAGTGAATTATACCTTAATAATGTAGTTGCTATTATATTTACTCTACTACATATAAGCTTAGCCACTCCTAAGCAGTCTAGAGAAGGTTTTAGGTCTATCTTTAATATAAGCAGAAAGACTAACAGCTTTTTATAGCTCTCTACAGTTTATAACACTGCAGCCTTAAACTATATTATTAATAATCTGAGATATTTATGAGATTATAAACTGCTTAAGAGGCTTAAGAAGGTTGCTATAGAAAATTAAGTTCTTATAGTTTATAGAGTAGGCATAAGAGTTTTTCCTAAAGCTTTTTATAAGCTTAGTAGAGAACTAATAGAGGATCTCACTCTTAAAAATATATTCTATATTAAGGGATTTAAAACTAATGTTATCTTAGAATCCTCTCTTAAGAGCGCTAATATCTAGCTGAATAGACGTACTAATAAGATCTGCTATAAGGAGGCTAGAACTCCACTTTAGACGCTTATATATATTAATAATATCTTATTTTTTAAATATAAACCTATTTCTAATTGCTCTATTTTGCCCTTATTATAAATCTATCTTAATATAAGCTATTTAGAAGTAGTAAATACTACCTAATTAGTAGCAGCAACCTCCTGAAAGCAACCTTCTTATAACCTTAAGCCTATATGCAAAGATAACGCTTATTTTTAGTACCTATAGGCTGGACACCTTAGCTAGAAGGCTTTTAAGTATTTAGTATAAAACGCTTAAAGAGTGAGAATTAAAAGACTAACCTGTTTAGAATATAAAGATTATTCTACTACTCACGCATAATATATTATCTTATGAGGACTGTCTAAATCTAAAAGTAGACACCTATATTAGTGTATTTCTTAGAACCTATTTAACTATCTAAAAGCTTACTTAGGAGTTTTATAGCTTCTTATAATTAGAGATAAATATATAGAAAAGCTTTTTAGGTTTTATCTTAAGAATAAAACTTATTATGAAGTCTTCTAAGTGCTATAGACCTTTGAGAACTAGGTTTTTAAGTAAAAAGGACTCCTTATCTGCAAGATAAAATAGGATATTAATAGATCTATTATTACAATCTAAAGAATAACTGAATATCAGCAATAGGCTTAGGAGAATAGTATTAATATTAAGCTTCCCTCCTTTTATATAAAAGAGCTAGTTAGAGGGGGAGAGAAAGTAGAAAAAGAAGCAATTATATAAGGAATATAGATATTAAACTCAGTAGGACTTCTATTTAAGCTATAAAATAAATTAGTATTTATAGGTATCTTTCTGTATAATATAAGTCTCTATGCATTAACAAACTAAAAGTCTCCTAATGAGGTTAAAGAGGAATAGTTTAAAGGACATCTTAATGTGTAAGCTCTAGCCTATAGTATACTATAGAACCTTAAAACTTAATTTTACTAGAGAGGGATATATGCCTATAGTTATAAAGCATATATCCTTAAAAGAGAAAGAGAAAGAGGAATAGAGAGGAGAGAGTTTAAAGTAGTCCTATATAGCTATATTAGATATCTTATAAGGTATATGCTGAATACATATAACTTCTATAAGATTTAAGTTCTAACACTTAAGAAAGTTATTATCTTATAAAATATTATATTTAATAAAAATAAGTTCTATTTAAAGAAGGATGCTAAAGAAGGTATAGAACTTATAGTTATAAAAGCTGTTATAGAGAATATAGAGGAATTACCTTCAGCTTCTAACGCACTTATAAGCTTTAGCATCTTAGATAAGAATGATTTTATGATTAATAAAGAAATCACAGTATATTAGTTACTATAAAGCGTAGAAAACAGAAAGACTATACTAGAGACTACTTAGTATAGCCTTCTCACTCCTAAGTAGTCTCCTAAACTTAATAGTTAGTTACTTAGAGGTGCCCCCCCTAAATAAACTCTAGAGCCTTTAGGTAATAGAGGTCTTAGAAGTAATATTGCTACTACTACTTTAGAAACTTAAGAAGAGCTAGAAATAACTAGTAGAATAGAGTTTCTATTAAAAGATATAGGAAACTTTAGACTAATAAATATAAATAGCTTTCATAAGAATTCACTTCTTCTTAAGGATTAGCTTAACCTTAGAGATATATAAAAAGAAACCTCTAAGCTGAAGCAAAAACGCTTATATGTGAAGAAGACCTACACTTAGACTTACTCTCACAAGGGAGGTAGTCTCTAGAGCAGACTAAAAAGTACCTTCACTACCTTTATTAATAATATTATTAGTATAGAAGATAAGAACCTTATATCTAATAAGTAGGAATAGAATAACTTTTTTGTAACCTTTATACCTAAAAAACAGAAAGCTATTAAGGAAGATAAAAGTCTTTACTACATATTTTATAAAGCAGTAAAAGCTAAAACTACTAAACCTTTAAGAGATAAAATCTATAAAGGACTAGTCTTAAAACCTCCCTCTAACCTCCTCCTATAATCTAATAAAATATATTACACCTAATTACTACTGCTTCTGAGGACTTAAAAGGAAATCAAAAAGCTCCCTAAGTAGATCTAGAAGTTATTTATTACTATATACTATAAAGAGCTTAAAAAGATTATTAACTTTAGGATTTAGAGGGTTCTAAACTACTTAAGAGTGCACTTAAAACCTCTTCTTTTAAAATAGGTCTTTACTTATAAGCTTAATGCAGATAGATATCTTATAGACATAAAAGTATAAATTATTATAAGAGGAGACCTCTAACTAAAAGACTTCAAAAGCATATATACTATAACTCTTACTTCATAAACTTTTTAAGTTATAATAGCAGTTACTATGTAATTTAACTATAAAGTGTATTAATATAATATAGTTAATATGTTTTTAAATATAAAGATACTAAAGAGAAGAGATCTAGTTACTTATAAGATGCTATAAAGTATTAAGAAACTTATGAGGCATTTAGATTCTCCTGCTAGGTATGTTATTAAGCTAGATAGAGCTCTATATAGCTTTTAAGATACACCCCTCCTGTAGTATAAGGAATTTAGCTCTACTCTTAAGAGATTTAGTCTATAAGGTTTGAAAGAAAACCCCTACTTCTTCTAAAACTCTAACTAAAAGGTTATAGTTGTTTTCTATATTAATAACCTTTTAGTCCTATTTCATAAAGATGATGTAGATAAGGCTTAAGAGGTTATTAATAGGATTAAAAAAGAGTATAAGATTAAAGAGCAGGGAGATGTTGAATGATACTTAGGAGTGAGAGTTATAAGGGACTAAAAAGCTTAAAAGATCTTTCTAGTCTATAACTCTTATATCGAAAAGGTTGCCTAGAAGTTTAATTTATGAGATGCTATATGTCTATTAATACCTCTTCCTCAAATAGAACTTAAGAAGAATGAGAGGTAAGTAACACTACAAGAAATTAAAATCTTTTAAAAGATAGTTAGATTAATACTCTATATAGCTATCCTTATAAAGGTAGATATTACGTTTACAGCAGCACTCTTATCCTAATTCCTTATAAATCTATCTTAGGAGCATCTAGCTGCTATAAAACACACTATATAGTACTTTTATAGGACTTAATACCTTACGATTTGCTTCAGCATCTTAGAGGGTAAGCTTATAAGTGCTTAGATCTTACTTATAGCTATAAATACTTTATTTGCAGATAATAAGGTTATATAATAATCCTCATAAAAATACCTTATAATGCTGTTTAGAGGGTTGATCTAATAGAAAGCAACTAGATAAATAATAGTTATAACCTTAACTACTAAAGTAGAGCTTTTAAGTTTAGTAGAAATAGTAAAAGAGATAGTAGCCTTCTAAAGGCTATTTAAAGATATTAAACTTAAGCTTAGTAATATATAGAATATTCACTATAATAACTAGCAGACAATTAGATTTATTATAAGTGAAAGAGAGAGAATAAATATTTGCTTAAGGTATATTGATATTTATAATATATAGTTAAAACAGAAGTATCAGAAAGAGAGCTTCTAAGTTACTTATATGCTGATAAATAAGATGCCTATAGATAGACTTATAAAAAACCTCTTATAAGCGAAGTTTAAATATTTTTATTTACTTTTAAACCTTATAGATATAATATATATAATTATAACATACTTATAAGAATTGCAGAAGTAAATAGGTTTCTCTTATCTAGTATAAAACCTAATAAAAACTATAAAAACCTAAAACGATCTTATAAGATCTAACTTTAGTGAGTTTTAATACTAAAAGGGATAGTTTATAAATAAAATTAATACTATCTTATAAGAAAGCCTATCTTATGAGGATTTCTATATCTTCTTAAGCTTTATTAAGAGTAATATCTATAATGCTTACCTTATTAATATATATATAAATAGATTATATAAAGGAGTTCTTTAGAGGATTAGATCCTATAAGAAGGATAAGCCTTATAAGATTAGCCTCAGCAAGAGATAGGTTATATAAGTTGAGCTTATTATAGAAGGCTTATATAAGGTTATAGGAAATAATCTCTCTTAAGAAAATAGAATCCTCCTAAGAGAGAGGTGTAGCTTTATAAGCAGGAAGCTTAAACAAATACTTAAGAGGGAATAGATTGAGAAAGCCCTCATAAGAGTTAAGCTTCACCTTTTTAGTAAAACCTATAGTAGACTTATGAGAAACTAAAGAATAGCGCTTCTAAGCTTTAGGAGTAGGCTTCTGAGGGGAAGAAGCGTTTAAAGATTTATAATAATCTTATAGGGAAATAAATAGAGACTTATGAGAAGTCTATATCTACTGCACTTTATAAGGGGGCTAGCCTATAAGATTATTCTCTTTGCTTAAACTCTTAAAAGTATAGATCTTCTAAAGGGTAACCTTTTTAGGAAGCACTTTAGAAGCTTTTCTACTTAAGTTCTTAAGAGCTAAACTGAAAGAGGCCTAAAGAAGAAGAGTTATATAGCGAACATATTACTCTTAAGTAGAGGTCTTAGGAGTCTCTAGCTCTCTTAAGATCTTTTTAGCTTTTCGCTAGAACTTTTTGAGTTTTATATAAGTTTTAGTGATAGAACTAGGCTTTTTGTGAGATTTAAACGCCTTATAAGCTTCAACCTCACTTATAAGCTTAGTCTTATTACTATGCTTAGACTTATATAACTTCTAAATAGGTCTCTAGGTAGAATAAGTAGCCTTAAGAGCTTTCTCATAGAATTAAATAGATTATGAGGGAATAAACAAAGAGAACTTACTACTAGAGCGTTATCTTTCTGCTAATAAGTTAGTAGACCTATAAGATAGTAAACCTTAGTGTGAACTATATCTCCTAAAAGCTTTAGCTTAAAAGAGATAATATAATAGATATTATAAGATGTTTGCTTATACTAATCATAATATCTCTTATGAGATAACTGAATATAGAGGTAGTACCTATTTCTTTATAAGTTGCTAATAGTATATATAAGGCACTAGCACTTATAAAGCTCACCTTAATAGTGATTTTAATTAATACTAGTAGAAGGGGGGCTATAAATGCCTAAGAGGAGGTTAGCTTCTAAGCAAAGTATAGCATTATAAAACATACTATCTTTCTTTGAGGATGAGAAAATATCGCTTTTATGATTAGTTAGAATAGCCTTCTAGGGAGTAATAATTGCTAAAGAGAAATCAGTCTTATTTATAAAAAAGAACTAATAAACTTATATTTAGTTTTATGCTTTTACTACTAGTAGATAGAAAGCATTTTAGTGATAAATCTTATAGTAAAATTTAGCTTTATATCTTTTATAAGTAAGAGAAAGATTCTTAAGTCTTAATAAAAAAGGATCTCTTAGATCTAATTCTACTCCTCAAGAGAAATAAAAGAAGATTTAGAAGTATTACTAAAAGAGCAAAATAAACTGCTATTAGAGTTCTCCTTATTATTAGCGTTAAACTTAATAAACTAAATGCTTACCTCGCGAGAACTATTAGTCTGAACAGTAGCAGACTTCTAAGTAAGCTAGTCTCTTAGAAGTTAATTATTATAAATAGGAATAAACTTTTTAAAAAACTTAATAGCAATAAAATTCTTATAAAGGTGAAGGTATAATTAAATAGAAGGAGATAGATTATAAAAATTCTAGTTTATAATTAGGCCTCTTAAGATAATATCTCTTAAGTTAGTTAGATGCTCTGCAGTATTAGTAAAAACTTCATTATTAGAACTCTTATAAGTTGCCTTTTAGTATTTCTTAAAAAAGAAGGAGTTTAATAGGCAGCCCTTAATAAGCTTTAGCTTTTAGAGAGCTGTAAGTAGTTAGCAAAATTCTCTTAAGATAATAATTTAGGCATTTATAATCTCTATAGTCTCTCTTAAGCTTAATAATAGTCTGCTTAGTAGTAGCTTAGATATATAAAAAGGTTTCATACTGCTTCTAAAAGGTATAGTCTTTAATTAACACTAAAGGTAGTTTATCGCTAGAAACCTTAGGAGGTATCTTAGGTATGCTCACAAGGATTAATAGGAATAGTGCATAAAGAAGGAAATATATGTAGAGATATTTATAAGAGGTAGTATAAAAGCTTTATGAGAGTGTTCTAAGTGTAGTTATAAAAAATAGAGAGGGAAGTGAGCAAAATAGACGCTTATAAGGAATATGAAGAGGATATGCGAAGAGAAGAAGGATTTTATATGTAGCTTCTAGGAAATTTTTCCTCTTTATTTACTTTTCAATTGAATAGCTGCCCTCACTTATAAGTATAGGCGTATAAGTTAGTGCGTTTTGCATATTTATAAGGCTGACTGAATATATTGCAAGTTGAAGTAGGCTTATTAAAGTTCTTTTAATTACACTATAGGGAGCAAGCTTTTAAGCTATTCTTTCTTAGGAAGGCGCTTCTGATTTTCTATATGTAATTGGTCTTTATATGTTACTTTTTAGTTTATAAGCGTTTTATATATATGCAAGGCATTTTCAGCTATTTTTATAGCTAAGGGGGTGTGTGATAATTTATCTTATAATATATCCTCTACTTTATGCAGCCCCCTTAGTGAGCCTTACTGAGGGAGTAGGTTATATGACTAGTATAGGCTTTGCAAGCTTATGATTTAAGGATGCTTAGGAGGGTAACTTCTTCCTGAGCAATACACGCCTTTTTATAAACTCTTTGGTCTCTTCTAACTGCTAGCTTTTAGTATTCTTTTTAGTTTAGTTAATTTTAGATTTATAGTAAAAGGCTTTTTAAATTATTCTTTTTTATTCTATTAATAGGTTACTATAGTAAATAAATCCTTAAGCCTTTATAGTTACTATTTTTAATATTAACTAACCTTTTAGTTAGGTATAAAAAGGTGTATTTCTTCTACTTAGCTATATCTCTTTTTTCCTCCTCTTAATATATTATTTTTTATAATCTCTAGCTTAACTAATACTTTATAATAATAACTAAATAACTTCTAAGTAGTATAATTATAAATATTAAAATTAACTTAGGTTACTCTTATACTACTACTCTAAACTAAATATATAAACCCTTCTCTTTCTCTCTTATACTAGCTTCTATAAATTATAAAAATAAAAAAGAAGCTATTTATTTATTTAGACTTATTATACTATTATTAGTTATAGTAAGTTATCTTTTTAAAGCTATTTAAACTTATTACTAACCTATATATAAACTTCTTTTTCTCTTTTCTAAACTCCTATTAAAAGTCCTATTAGTTAGATTTAATATAAAATAAGCTTTATCTATAAGATTACTATTAATAAAAGAGCTAAAAAAGTAGCTCTAAAGTTCTAATATTTGCTCACTAAGTTCTTAATAATATATATAGAGCTAATTAATAAGAGAAAAGTACTAAATAGGTTTCTATTTTTTATAAGAGAGGTTTATATTATAAAAAGTTATACTAACCTTTAAAGATAGCTATACTAAAAAATAGATAAATTAGAAGTAGTTAAAGTCTTACTAATTTATATATATAGCGCTTAGAATCTTTTTCTATATAATAGATACTTTAAATACTAAATAAAGATATCTTTTAAAGCTAAGTAGAGTAGCTACTAAGTTATTATATTTATTCCTTTTTAAAAGTATATTTCCTATTAAACTAAATAAGAAGAGGTTTATTCTAACTATATATACTATAAGAAGAGATCTTTATACTTATATGAACTTAACTATAACTAGAAAACTACTAATTAGATTAAGTATATTAAAAAGAGTAATAAGAAGAAGGGTATTTCTAATAGTACTCTTTATAAAGAAAGTAGAGATATTAATATAATACTTTATTTTAAAAATAAATATCCTAAAAATAAGATAATTATACTAGTATATAAACTATTAATTAACTAATTCACTAAGTTAACTTTAGAATATAAATTTAAATTATAGTAGTATTCTATTATAGTTTCTTATAAGATCTTTAGTAAAAACCTTCATAAATAGGTTAGCTTTTTAATAGTAGAGGTGAATTTAAAGAGAGAAAATAAGAAGAAGAAAAAAAAGCTACTACTTATTATACTTAAGGAAGTAATTAATCTATCTTAGGTTTAAATTTTTTTAGAAGTAGTATTAGTTTCTTTTAAGTTTTTCAATATTTATAGGTTTTTTTAGTATTTATTAGTTTTTATTATTATATATCCTCTCTTTTCTTATAATAATATATATTAAGAGTAAAAAAAGCAATATAAATATATAGTTAATATAAATTATAGTATAAAAATAACTAAATATAAATAGATAAAATGTTACTTCTTCTGCTAAAAATAGATAAAATTTAATAATTATTATAAACTTAGCTATTTTTTAGTTCCTCTATATCTCTATATTAAGTATTAAATCCTTTGTTTTTTATAGAGATACTTACTATAATTTTATTTTTTTTCTACTAAATATTAACTTTAGCTTATAGTATTTTATTTTATTTTTATAATTGCTTAATTTGCATTTTTATAGCGTTAAAATCATTAGTTTCTACTTCTTTTAGTATAGATAACTTATTAAGGTTTAAGATTTTTATTAGACTAAATATATTAAAATTAGGTTAATTTATAGTAAGAAAGACCTTATTAAAGGCTTATTTAAGGTCTAGTTAGACTTCTATTTTAGAGATATTATCTAGATAGCTATCTTTATTTACTATAAATTTCTTTAAGTAATTACTAGCTATAGTCTATTTAATAAGAATTTTAGTAAAAGTTTTAAGTAAATAAAATAAAATTTAAAGAGATATTTACTAAATATAAAAGAGGTTTAACTAGTATATACTAAGCTTACTAGAAGAACTTTTATTAATAAATAGCTTTATATTATAAATAAGAATAATATCTCTAACTTATAGCTTTTTATATTATATTCTATACTTATTTCTTTAGTTATAGTTTTTAATAACTTAGTAGTACTACTTTATAATATATTTAAAAGCTATTTACTAGTTAGAATTAAGTGATTTAAAGGTCTATATATAAAAAAAGAGTTTAGTTTTAGTATTTCTAACTTTTAACTAGTTTAGTACTTACTAAATAATACTTTTAGTTTTAATTAGAGTAATTAAGTTATAACTATAAATAAAATAAAAAAGAGAGTATTTTATAAAAGATCTAACTAATATTTAGTTAGTAAATAGAGCTATATAAAGAATTAAAGTTTAGTTCTTTCTACTAAAGTCTAACTAAGTTATAAAAGTATAAATAAGAAGTTAATATCCTTTTTTAATAAATCTATTAGCTTTTAAATTATATACTAAGATAATAAAGCGTTATTCTTTATAAACTTAATTAAGCTTTTTAATAAACTTCTTATTTTCTAGTCTCTTATTAACTATAAAAAGTTTATAGATCTTATAGTAGTAGATTATATCTTCTTAAATAAACTTAGCTATTATTCTTAAGTTAATATTCTTAAGAAGTTAATAAGTCTCTATATAACTAATAAGTATATTATAAGCTTTAGCTAGAGAGTAATTACTAATCTTTTAGATATTAATATAAATATACTAAAATAGGATTACTAGAAGTATAGAAAGAGTATAAAGGTCTTTAAATTATTTTAGTTAGGCTTATATATAGAATAAATAGCCTTTTATTTCATTATTTATTATTTAATATATATTTTCTTAGATATATTACTCTTAAAGTCTAGTATATATTATATTATAGTCTCTATATTTTCCCTTAGTATATATATATTAAATTAACTTCTTCTACTCTTTCTTATTATTAACTACTTATCTTAGTATAAAGTTTAACTTTATTCCTTTCTAAAAGAAAAAACTATTTTAAAATATATACTTTACTATATATAACTTAAATTTCTTAAAATTAATCTAAAAAATAGTCCTTAAGTATAATAATAAAACTAAATATTTAGTAATTTATTATAATTATTAAAACTAAACCTATTTAAAGCTTAGTAGATTATTTACTTTAAGTCTAAAATCCTCTTCTATTTTAAATATATAAATAGAGTTATTAATTATCTTATCTAAATTTTCTTTTTATTTAGCTTCTTAAATATTAGATTCCCCCACTAGTTTATATAAAAAACTATCTATAGCTTTATTCTTTATACTAGATATATAGCAAATATTAAAATTAAACATTTTAATCTAAATAATCTATTATATAAAAACCACTCTAAATAAATCTAAAGTAGTACTACTAATTTAGTCTATAAGGATTTTTACGTTAGTTTTAAAAGTAAATTATATACTATATAGGTAATTTCTAAGCCTCTTAAGAGTAAATAAAACTAATTAAAGCTTAAGCTTTTCTATATTATAGTTAAAAGCTATATTAGTTTAAATTCCACTTTTATACTAAGTAACATATCTTTTACCCTAATAGTATTATTTAAATATAACACCCCACCCCTTAATACTTATATTAGTAGATAAATAGATTTCACTAGCTTCTTTTTTATAATTAATAAGTTAAAGTAATAGAAAGCTAACTAAATAAAGCTTAAAGGTTTCTATAGCTAGCTACTATTCTAACCTCTACTTAAAAAGCATTTCTTTTTAAAGAAGTCTTACTAATAGAGTAGAAATAGTTCTATAATTCTTAATTTATACTTAATAGAACCTAATAATACTAAAAAAACTTTTAACTACTATAATATTATTACACTTTTCCTACTTAAAGATTTTAATAACTTTATTTTAGTTAAACTTATATCCCCTACTACTTATTATATAACTAAGGAAATTAATAGTAAGCTAGTAAATCTAAGATTTTTTAAGAGAAATTATAGTATTAATAAGCTTAAGGTTTTAAAATACTATATCTTAGTTTATAAAATGCTTAAAGATATATAAACGTACTCCTAAAAGCTTAACTATATAGTTACTATTATATATTATTTTTAGCCTTCTAATAGGGATATTATTAAAAAAAGGTTAGTAAATACTTAGAATAAGGTTATAGAGGATTTTTATTACAACCCTCATAAACTAAGTAACTAAATTTATTACTCCTTAAAGTAAAGTATATATTCTAAATAGCTTTATAAGTATAGTAAATATAATTAGATCTTAACTTAACTTATTAAATAAAACTTAGTTATATCTAGCAAATAAGTCTAAAAAGCTTATAATCTTATAGTTAGTAAAGTCTTCTAAGAATTTATTAGCCTCTAGAAGAATAAAAGTATTTCTAATATTAATCTTATTAAATTTTATATATAAGTTAATTAGCCTTATATTATTATCCTTTTTAGTAATAAAAAACTAGAAGTTTCTATATAATCTATAGGATTCCTCTAAAACTCCTTATATAACTCTTAATTTAAGTATATTAATAACTTTCTCTTATAAAGCTTTAGAGATAGAAATCCCTTTCTTTTACTATATAATATATAAAATAATTCTAATCTTTTATAATAAAACTATATAAAAGTTAATATACTTACAGTTTATAAAATCCTATATTAATACCCCTTTTTAATTTATAAGGATATATTTAAGTATTTTAATTTCTCTTAGTAAAAAGTACAACTAAGTAACTTTAAGCTTTAAAAACCTTTCTAAAGTAAAATAAATCCTTTAGTTAAATTATATAAATTATAGATATATATAGCTAGTAAAAGGGAAGTTAGAAAGCTAATAATAGCTTTCTACTTCTTAAGTTAGGATCTTCTTCTAGTCTTTCTAACTATTAGGAATAAAACTATCTAAAAGTAGATTATTAACTAGATAAACTTTTTTATTTTTATATTTATATATTATATAGATACTAATAAAACCTTAGTTAGGCTTAAGGTTTTTTCTAATTAACTTAAAGAATACTTAATCTTTTAGGATTTTAAGAAGGTTTTACTAGCTTTTAGTGTTCTTAAGAAAGTAGACTTAAATAGTTTCTATAATTAAAGTAACTACTACTTTAGTAATAATTCCTAAAACGTTAAGTATAGCTAAAAGCAAAATTAAAATAGAGTATTAATTAGTTTTAAAAATAGCTTCTTTTTATTTAAAAAAGTTAGCTTTTTTTTTTAAGTAAAAAGGCGCTCTTTTTTATAGTTTATTATAGTATTAACATAATAAGTTTAAACTTTATTATATATATTACTAAGGTTTTAGTTAGTTTTAAGTTAGCTTTTAGTAGCTTTAGAGGTGTTATAGATATCTTTTATATAGTTTTCCTATTTAGAGAAATAGCGCTAAATCTAATGTAAAGAATCTAATTATATAAAACCTATTAGAATACTAATCTTTTAGAATTTATTACTTCTATAGTCTTTTATTTTTATTATAGTAGTAATAAAGTATTTTAAATACTTAAAAGTAAGTTTAATAGAGATAGTAAAAAGAAGTTTAAAGAGTAAGTTATAATTAATAGTTTTAAAGTCTATTATTATTATAGTTATTATAATCTTATAGTTATTAATCTAAATAGGTATATAATATACTTTAATAAAGTATAGCTTTAGGTTACTTTTAGCTATTATTCTTATTATTAAGGTAGTAGTAGAAATTAGAATATTATAGTTTAAGATATATTAATAACTTATAAAACTAGATTCTATACTAATATTAATTATATCTTATATAGGTAAGTAGTTATTAGAGCGCTTATTACTAATAGAGATCTTTAGAATAAGTTATAGTATAATAATTATTAGAGCTATTTAGTTTATAGTTATTAGGATAATAGCTTTAACTAAAAAAACTTTTAGATAGTTTTAGGTTTAAATAGCTTTATTATATTTAGAAACTTAGTTAGTTTATTAAGCTTTTTTCTTTAAGGTTTTAGTAAAGTTTATAAAGTTTATAGGAATAGGTATATAGATAACTCCTTCTAAATTATCTATAAAAGTATATATCTTTTTAATAAACTCTTTTCTATATTCTAGCTAAATTTTATAAACTTTTTTAATTAGTAGACTAACTAAGCTATAAAGCTTATATAAAATAAGTTTATTAATAAGTTTTTTATTTTTAATAGATCTTTAATTTTTATTATTAAAGAATATAGCTAGCTAGAAGTTATTTTTTAGAAGAGATAGTTTTAAAATAAGTTTTAAAAGAGGAATTTTAATAACTTTACTAAATATTATTTCTCTTTCTATTCTAGATATTTTTTCTAGTTTTAGAGTATTAGTAAGTATAAAAGTTAGTTTAAAAAAGCTTTTTTTTCCTATTTTAATATCTAAGTTTTCTTCTTACTTTTTTTAGTTAAGAAGTAAATTCTTCTCTATAACTAACTTTTTTAGTAAGTTTAAATAACTTTTAGAATAAGGTTATAAAGAAGAAGGTTTTTTTAAAATAGTTAGAGTGTTTTTAATATCTTATATAGTAAAATAGACCTTTTTAAAAAGAGATTTTAAAGCTTTCTTCTTAACCTTTTTAGAATTTAGTAGCTTTAGTTTCTTCTATAGAAATAAGTTAGCTCTATATATTTTTACTTAAGTAATTATAAACCTAAATATTATAAAATTAAATAAATTACTTTTAGTTAAACTATTAAATTATATTAAGTTATATAAGTAAGAAGACTAAACTGAATCTTTATATTTCTATTTACTAATAGCTAATATCTAAAAAGTAGAAGCCTAATTAGATATTTTATTATTTAATATAATACTTCTTTTTTTTATAAACTTATAAGAAAATTTAATTAAATTAAAGTTATTATAGTTTTATAGAACTTTAATAAGTATAAACTAAAGTTAGCTAATATTCTACTTAAAAATCTTAGTAGCTTAGGCTTTTATAGCTTTATAGCTATTTTAATTCTTAAAGTGAGTAATAATAGCTTTTTAGTTAAATTTACTATCTTATTATAATAAAGTAATAATTATCTAGAAAATAAAAAACTTATTATTTTAAGGTCTATAGGAATAGTATCTTTAAAAGTACTAAATTAAGCTATTTCTTTTATTAGCTATCTTTTAAGGATAATAGCTTTTTTTAAAGTTATAATCTATATAGCTTATATATTAGTACTAACTATATAAACTATAAAGAAAAAGCTTAGGATTTTCTTTATTAACTTTAACTAAATAGATTAAAGCTAAATAGTAGTTTTCTATAGCTAGAAAAGAATAAGTAATCCTTTTAGTAGAGATTTTCTAGTTATTTATTATTTTTACTAAATTAGAAAGTTATTAGTTTAAAAACTAGCTCTAGAGGTTTTTAACGCTTTAGTTAGGCTTAGCTTTACTTCTTTTAACTTATAGAAAAAAAGAAGTTTCTCTTTTTAATACTTTTAGAAGTATAGAAAATAGAGAATAAATAAAAGTAGTAATTTAAAAAGTTTACTTCTAAGTAGTTTTAGAACTAAGTTAATTTATTAAATTAACTTTAAACTTATTAAAGTCCTTTTTTTTAAATAACTTATAAATACTAGTCTTTATAAGTAGAGCTATTCTATTTAAAGCTAACTAATTAAATCTTAATATAGCTATATAGATAATTTAGAAACTAGTTATAATATTAAGGTTATATTTTATAGTTTTAGTTTAAATATTATTAATTTTTTATAAAAACTATATAGCTACTTTATAGTTTAGATTATCTATTATTAGAGTTATAAAAATAATCTAATTAATTTAGTTATTTAGTAGTTCTTAGTAATTCTTATCTATAGCTTTATAACGCTAGATAAGATATATTTTCACTTATAACTAAGTTTTCTTATTAAGTTTTATTTAATTATTAGCTTAGAAAGATATATCTATATAAAAAATAATATTTAATACTTTTAAAATATTAGTTATTTTTATTACTTCTATTATAGTTTTATAGTTTTTAAAAAAGTCTAAAATGTTATTTCTAGTAAAAAATAATATTTTAGCTATTCTAAGTTATAGTATTTTAAATCTTTAAAGTTTTAAATTATATACTTTAAAAACTTTTTAATAAGATTTAATAGAGTTTAAATAGTTTTATATACTTTTTTCTTTTAAAGAATTCTCTCTAAGTATTATATTTATACTAGAAGTACTACTTTTAGAAGCTATTACTTTAAAAACTTTAGTTTCTATAATTACTTTAAAACTTTAATCTAAATCTAAAATTAAAAGAGGTCTCTCTTATTAAAGTTAGTAAAAAAAAGAACTTATAAAAAGACTTATTAAAATATTACTAGTAATTAAATTAGCTTTATTATCTATTATTTCTAATTTAAGTTATTTATTTTAAACTAAAATTAAAATTTTTAGAGCTTTAAAGTTTAGTAATATTATTTTAAAAAAGATATAAATAAATTAATAGAAAAAAAAATAAAAAAAAGCTTTACTAAAAAAAGCTAAAATGAAAGGATTATATAAAACTTAAGTAGAGCTAATAATTTATTAATAGAAGAAGTAATAAAAGAATTTTCACAATATAGGTTTAGAAGAATAATAAAAAATAAAAAGAGAGATAAAAAAAATAAAAAATACTCTTACTATTATTTCTATCTTTATTCTTCTCTCTTATCTAGAAAGTATATATATATTTATTATCCCTCTTCTATTCTATTATCCTAATAGTAAAGTTATTTTATACTTTAAGTTTCTTTCTCTTCTCTTTATAGGGAAAGTCTAGCTATATTTAGTAATATTTTTTATAGTTTTACTCTATAATTCTCTTTTTTTATAGATTAAACTTAAAATTTAATAAAGTTTATAATAAAACTATAGTAATAACTATAAATTTTAAAAGAAATACTTTACTTTAGCTATTTATTTACTACTTAAGAATATAAAGAGAGAGAAATCTAAAGAGATATATATATTTTCCTTTTTATAGAATTAGTATAGAATTATTCTTAGAAAAGAGAAATATTCTTAATTAGATTTAAAAAATATTCCCCTCTTTATTTTTTAAAAAGTTAATATAGTTATAATATTTTTCTTTTTTAGCTTTTTATACTTTTATACTTATAACGTTGTATAATTTAAAAAAGTTAGATCTTAATATTTCTATATATAAATATAACTTAGATCTTAAGTTTTTAAACTTTTTAGTATTTCTCCTTACTAGTTAATATATTATTAGAAACCTTTTAATAAGTTTAAATAAAGAGAAAGTTTTCTTAGAATAGACTAATTAATTTTATCCTTTTTAAAGTTTATAAAAGGAGTAAAATAAATATTATTACTTTTATAATTTTAGTTTTTAATATAAAAGTGAAATAAGTTTACTTTATTTTAGTTACTTTTAAGTTATTATTATAGTAGTTTATAATAAAATAATATATAATAATTTTAAATAAGTAAATAGTAAGTTAATAAAAAGAAATAACTAAGCTTATATAAAACCCTACTTACTCTTTTTTATTTAGCTAAATACTCTTCTTTTTAAGGTTTTTTAAACTTCTATAAGTTTAGTTAATCTTTAATTCTAAATACCTAAGTTATTACTTTTTACTTTAAGGAAATAGAAGTTAAAAATATATTAACTAAATTTTCTTCTAATATAGTAATATTTAAATTACTTCTTTTTCTAAGCTTTTCCTACTTTAATTTAATAAAATAATATAGAATAACTATAAAAAGAACTTTTTATAGTAGTTTAGTTTATACTTCTCTATACTAATTACTAATTTTATAATAGAGTAAAAGAGAAAACTTATTAATTATATTAAGTACTTTATTTTAAGTAGAAAACCTCTAAAAATACTCTAAATACTTATATATTAATTTTCTAGATAACTATAAGAGATATAAAAGTAAATATATAAATATAAGCCTAACTAATTTATATTTTATTTATATTTTCTACTCTTTTTATATCTTAAGTTATATAATTTCTTAAGAGAAAATAAGCTATTAAGAAGAAGTTTAGTAATATTATCTTTATAATATTCTACTTTATTATTACTTTAAATAATTAAAGAAGTATAGTAGGGATTAAGTAAGGGGATAAAAATAGAGCTAGTTAAAGCTAGAAGAGCTTAAAAATACTTATTTTTATTTAATTTTTAAAGAGTAAGAATTAATAGGTTTTTTCTATAGATTAGGTTAAAGAACCCTAAAAGCTCTTCTAAGAAAGTAGTTACTAAAGTTATTAAAAGAAAATAGGAAATTATATAAAAATAAGTATATTTCTTTTTTTTTCTATTTAGTCCTTTTTATTATAAGCTAACTAGGCCTCTATCTACTTATATAAGCCTTTTCTTCCTATAATAACGCCTAATACCTATAAAAACGCCTATCTAACCTCTTACTTTTAAGTTAGAATTACTAAAAATTCTAAGAACTCTACCTCTTTCTACTAGTTATATAGCTTAAATCTAATTATCTTTATAAGGAGAATTTAAAGCTTACTATATATTAGAAGGCTTATTTAATATAATAACTAATAGAATATAAGAAGCTTTATTAATAGTACTAGTTCTAGTAATACTATTATTATTAGTTAAAACGTTATTATTTATTTTATAAATACTAAGAGTAGAATAATCTACTATAGTAAATAATAATGCACTTTTAGTATTATAAACTATATTATTAACCTATTTATAGTCTTTCTAGCTTCTTCTAATAGAGAGGGGATCTCTATTAATAACTTATATTTTTATTTATTTATTTCTCTATTATTAATACTAGTAGTTTTCATACTATTGTTATATGAACTAATTATACTAGTATTAGTATTTTTATTACTAGTATTAATATTATTACTTATATTTATATTATTATTATTATTATTATTAATACTAGTCTTATTATTTAGATTCACAAGAGCGTTATTTATTATAGAAATATCACTACTTATAGTAGGATTATTCCTATAAGAGATAGATTAACTAGAAATATCTCTTTATAGACTTTTTTAAGCAGTATTATATCTATTATTTTTTAGCATAACACTACTACTTATATCCTTATAGTAGGTATTTATACTTAAAAGAAGCTCTTTATAATGAGAAATAAAGGTATTCTCTAGGATTTTAACGTCTTAAGACTATAAGGCTCTTTTTTATTATATATCTTAGATCTTATACTTATTAGATCTATAATTTATTATATAATCTTAATATACTTATACGTCTAGTTTCTTTATAGAAAGATCTTTATTCTTATAGTAGTAAATACTACTCTATATTTTTAGATTATTTATATTAGGTTTTATATTAATTTTTAATTTATAAGACGTTTTATACTTAATAGAACGATAAGGAGTTCTATTATATATATAAAGAGTAATATAAAAAACTTTACTCTATAAGTAGTATAGTAAACCTAAATTATATAGTATAGTTCTTATTTTATTAACTATAGTATATATAGTATACTCTATAAGACTATTAAGTTTATATATATAAAAAGGTCTTTTATTATATATTATACTATTTTAAGTATATATAGCTTTAAAGTAATAATTATTAAATTCTATACCTCCGTTTATAGATACTTCTTTTATTCTTTTATTATTATTATTATTATTTATTTTAGTTTAAAATTTAAGAAAAGCTTCACTAATAGTATACTTCTCTTTATTTTTAAGTAATTTTCCCTATATAAAATAGGAATATTTATCTATAAAGATAATGAAATAGTAATATTTATTATATATAGTAGGCGTTATAAGCCTATATAAATCTAAAGCTATATAATTTAGATAATCTAGATTTTTATTATAAACCTAAGGTTTACTAGCTTTTATTATAAATTTGCTTTAAAAACAAGCTTTATAGGGCTGTAATTTATTATTTATATTATTATTATTTATATTTATATTTACAGTTATATTATCTTTTATTTTTAAAAGAGTCTGTAAATATATATATTTAAGACGTTTATACTATAGTTAGAGGCTATTATTATTATTATTATTATTATTATTATTATTATTATTATTTATATTATTATTCGTAGTATTATATATATAGTTGTTATTATTATTAGTAGGAAATTAAAAGAAACATAGGTTATTTCTCTTTGCCTCTATAGCAATAATATAATCTTTATTAATATCGTATAAAATAGGTTATTTCTATATAATAGAAGTAATACCTAAAGAATCTAACTTAAATTAACTAAGTAGATTAATACTTAGTTTAGGTATATAATAAACGTCTTTTAGTATTATAGTATTATTACTTAGATATATTATTAAATCACTCTTTATTTTAGAAGTAAGAGTCTTTATTTCTCTTTAGTTTATAGTTTTATTAATTTTTTTATGATCTTTTAATAAGTTATAGTTATTAATAATATAAATAGTAGCTGTAGTATTAATATAAATATTAACTATATTTTTATTTTTATTATTATAACTCCTTACTTTTCTTTTTTCCTTAATAATAGATTAGTTAATTAAGTAACCTAAGAAAGGATTATTAGTATTATTTATATTATTATTAGGAGTAGTATAGCTTATATTCTTAAAGAGAATATCTTTTTCTTCTTTATTAGAAAATAAATCTATTAAATCTATAGGATTTTTAGAATTATTTATAGATATATAGGGGGTAATTTCTTCTAAAGTAGTTATATTAACTACTTCCTTTTCTTTATTTTTAGTACTAGTAGTACTAGTAGAGGGTTTTTTCTACTAGCTAGATGCTTT
This sequence comes from Colletotrichum viniferum, assembly GCA_020226115.1. NCBI lineage: Eukaryota > Fungi > Ascomycota > Sordariomycetes > Glomerellales > Glomerellaceae > Colletotrichum > Colletotrichum viniferum. Next base: position 64,811 of record JAGFBE010000053.1, read on the forward strand.
TTTAGGATATAGAAAAGCGTAGTTTTCTTTAATATAGTTTGTTTTTTTATAATTTTTGTAGTATAAACCTTTCTGTTTTTTCTAAGGTTTTTTATTAATTTTATATTTATTTTTATTATTAGTATTTTTCTAGTTTATATTTTGTTTTTTATTTTTTTTTGTTATTACCCTTAGTAGTGTTATTAACTACTTCGCTACTACGTTTTCACTTATACTTATTTATAAGACTAGTATATAAAGAGTTTAGGTTATAAATAGTAGGGTTAGTCCTAAGAGACTAAGTTATAGAGGTTATAAAAGCCTTATAAGTCTTATTTAGACTATTAAGTATATAAGCTATAATTACTTAATTAGGTAATTTAAGCTTATTATAGGATAAATTATCTATAAGTTCTTTTATTTTATTTATATATTCTTCTATAGAATTAAATTTATTTAAAGAAGTATTAAAGAACTCTTTATAGGTTAAAAACTTATTTATAAAACTTATAGGCTTATATAGAGCTTTTAGATGTTCTTAACTAGTATAGGTATTTTTATTATCTTTTATAACTTTTAGAAGTCTATCGTTATAGAATAACTATATATAACTTAAAACCTTATAGTTTTTATTTTTATTATTAGAAGAAATAGACTTAGTAAGGTTTATAGTAATATCTTTACTATATAGTAGGGTTTTTATATATATAGTTTATACTTTATAGTTCTCTAAGTTAATAAACTTAAGGAACTAAACCTTAGGATTAGTTATTATTACTTTAATAGGATATAGTATATAATTATAAACTCTATAAAAGATTAATAATAGTGAGATTATTAACTAAAGAGCTATTATATATATAGTATATTAGTTCTTATAGTAAGGTTATAATAGTTATAAACCTAGAGGTTAAAGGTTTAACTTATAAAAAAGAGTAGTTTTTATTCCTTCTTTTTTATTAATATCTTCTTTAATTAAACTTATATCTAACTAAGGAGATATATATCCTATATAGTAAATTAGTTAAGAAGAAGTCTATTAAGCTATAAGTATAAGTCTAAACTAAATTAGTAATAGCTTAAAAAATAATTTAAAGAGATAATTTAAAAAATATAGATTAAATAAAATAGTAGTAAAAGCTTATCTATTTAGAGAAGAATTAATAGAGGTATAGTTAATTTAAATAAGGTTTAGTATATAGATTTAAAAAAGATAAATCTTATAGAACTAAATAATTAGTTTAGTTAGTATTTCTAGTTTTATAAAAGTAGTATAAATAGAAAAGCGTTTAAAGGATTAATTTTTAGTATATATAACTTTTAAATAAAAGTAAGGTATTATAAGTAAATAGAGGAGAGGTAAAGAAGTAATAAGAATAGAGGTTATTTCTAAGCTAAACTTATAACTTATAAATATAAGTATAAGTATATATAGAGGTATAGTATATACGCTTATATAGTATAGAGTTATAGATAAGCTTATATTATAATAAAAAGTAATAATTTTAAGTATTAAAGAGTATTTAATTTTATAAATAATAATAAAGGAAGTAATATATTATAATAATTCCTATTAATGTAGTTAGTAAGTTATATCTTCTAGTAGGGAAAAGTGAGGAGAAAGATAACCTAAAATGTAACCTACTAAACTACTAATTACATAAAGTACTTACATAAGTATACATATTATATAATCAATATTATAGTTATAGGGTATAATAAATAGAGTATTTTTATATAAGGTTTTATACTTTAAACGTTATTTGTTTATTTGTTATAGAATATTAAAGTAAGTTAAGCATTATTATTATTCTTATATTATTATTATTATTATAAAAGAATGTTATATGTTAATAAGTATACTTATAGAAACGTTATTATTTTATATATATAAATAGAATAGCGTTATAAAGCGATTTATTTAGCTAATTATAAGTATTATATAATCTCTCTATATTAAGTTAGATTTACTAGCTAAATTATAGCTATATCTCTTAATAGTAGTAATTTATATTATAAATCGCTTATATATTATAGTAGTTAATAGAAAAACGCTAATCTAAGCGTTAATAGACAACTTAAAGCTAGGGGGAGATTATATCCCTAACCTCAGCTAACTTTAAATAATTAAAAGCCTTTATTTTATTAATATTAACTTAAAAACCTAAACTACTATAAATAAAATAGTATTTTATACTAAAAAGGGAATTCTTATTAGATATAAAAGTAAATAAGCTTATAGAGCGTAGCTACTAGAGGATAAAGAGATTATTACCTCTTTAAATATTGTTTTTTATAAGCTTATTAGAAACAGCCTACTAGATATATTATAAATATTACTATTTAGCTAAAGCTTTTAGTTATATTAATATAAATATAGGGTAATTAATAAATTAAAGTTAATAAGTCTAATTTTTAGAGAGTTAACTAGAAATAGTAAATAGATATAAAAAGAGAGTAACTTAGTATTTAGCGTTCTTATTATAAAACTCCTATCTATTTAGCTATAGACATACTAAAGCTTTAATATAATTAAAGAGGCTTAAATTAGATCTATAAATAATTAGGATAACTAGAGAGAAGTAATATTTATTAAAATATAATTACTTCTTAATTATATAGTTTTAAGTTTTATAGATACTATAGAAGTACTTTTAGGGGTATATTTAATAGTAACATAGGTCTTAAAATATAAAAAAGCTTATAGAGTATTTCTTAAGCGAAAAATATAAATTATAGTAAGGGGGTTTCTATAGGTATATAGTAGAGATTTTACTAAAACGTTTACTTTAATAGCGTAGATCGCCTCTTAGAGATTATTACTTATATATATAAAGTATAAAGGCTTTATAATTTAATAATAAGACTTTATAGGAGTATATTTAAATAGGGATTTAGAGGAGATAGGTTTTATATTTATCTTCCCTATAGTTTAAAAGTTCTTTAAAGATAAGTTATATTACGAAAAATATACTTAAGAGAGTAGCTATAATACGAATAAAAACTAGATTATCTACCCCTAAAAAGCACTCTATAGCCTTTAATAAAGAGGGTAATAGTAATAAAAAAAGCTTTAAAGCGTTTTAAAGTTATTTAGATTTACACCCTTTTACTATAATAAAGTAACTTATTATAATAAGTTACTTAAAGTTATATTAATAACTTATATTAATAATATTTTAGTTACTAAGAAGGAGAAGACTTTAATTAATATCTTTAAGAGGGTTTTAAAGCTTATTAAAGTAGTTAATATAAGTATATTAGACTTTCTCTTAAGCGTGAGATTATTATTTATAAGTGAAGCTACTATAATCTATTAGGATATATATATTAAAGAGGTTATTAAAGAATTTATAAAAGAAGCGTATATAGTATATATTTTAGTTACTATAAGTATGCTAAATATTGTTATTTTAAATAAAAAGCCCTTTAATAGATATTTATAAAGTAGTATTAAAGACTATTAGGACGTATATAGTTTACTATAATAATAATAAAGCTAGATATCTTATTTAAGGTAGGTTTATAAGTATATTTTAGCTATCTACTTAGTAGCTTTTATAGTAAAGTAGTAAGTAGGATTATATAATACTATAAAGATAACTTAAACTTATTAATCTGATATAAATTATACTTATAAGAAAGTGACCTAAATAACTTCAGCTTATATAGTTATATTAATAGTAGTTTTACTAGCTATAAAGTTATATTTAGATTAATTAAAAGATAGATTTTCTTTATAGCTAGAGAGCTAATCTTATAGAGGTTCTATAGATAATTAATAATTATAAAGTTGTTTATAGAAGTAGAGTATTATACTACTTCTATAGTAGCTTTTAAAACGTTATAGATATAGTATTTTATAGAAGAGATTAAAGAAAACCTTAGAAGCTTAATCTTAATTTATATAGATAATATAAACATAATAACCTTTATAAATAGTAAAAATACTAAAAATTATATTTAGTATATATAAATTAACTACTATTATATAAAAGAGGTTATAGTATATAATAAAGTTAGTTTTATATATATTAAGATTTTAAAAAATATTATAAATGTTATAGGCTATACCTACTTATTACATCTAGGCGTTACTATAGACCTATAGAAATTCTACTTTTAGCGACTACGTTCGCTTAATAAGCGCCTTATACTTATTTTTCCTCTATATAAGGAGTATCTTAGAAACTTCTCTCTTTTAACTTAGATTACTATAATTAAAGTACCTCTAAGTTAAATAAACTATAAACTAGCCCCTTATATATCTAAACTTATATTAAACGTTTATTTTACTAGTTATATAGTATAATAGATAATAAGTAGAAAATAGAGCTAATTAGACTTAAAGTAACTAGGCTAGAAGTAGTATTAAGAAGTATATAAGTATTTAAATTAATTTATATTATAATTACTAAGCTATATAACTAATTTAATAATATATTAACTTTATTATAAACTATTAATAAACTAGTTATAGAACTAATATAAATAGTAATAAGTAGTAATACTTTAGTACTACTAGTATTATATTTTATAGTACTTCTACTATTAATACTATTAGTACTACTATTTTTAGAACTAAATATTACTTAAGAAATAAGTAGTATTTAATATTTAAAACTTCTCTCTAATCTTTTTAAGTTTAGAAGTAGTTATAATAAATACACTATTTAAGTATAATAAATATATAATAAGATTAGAATAGATTAGGCTTTTTACTTAAGTAACTAAAAAATTTAATATTTAATTAACTTTTACTTAAAACTAAAAGTATAGCTAGTAGTTATAGCTTTCTATAAATCTAGTAGTAGTAATAGTTTATTTAAACTAAACGCTTTTCTAGTATATTTAAACTATACTTATAGTAACTTAAATATTAAAAATAAAGCTTTTAGAAAGTTATTAAAGCTTAAAATAAAGTATAATAAATCTTTTACTTTATTTTTATTTTACTTTAAATACGCTATTATAGAAGTAAGTAGTATAGTATAACTAAATAGAGTTTAGATTAACTACTAATAAAAAGTACTATCCTATAAGTTTTTTAACTACTTAGTTAACTACTTAACCCTCTATAAATATACTAAATATATAAACTTTATATAGAATATTATATAGAAACTAAAAAGATTATATTATATTTATAATATTATATATTAACATATAACTTTTAGAATAAGATTATTACTTACTAAAGTAAATATAAATAGAAATATTAAAATAATAAGGTTAGTATATATTTTATATAATAGAATAAATAAAAGCTTTAGTAAGAAAATATATTATTATTTTAAATATAACTAAATTAGCTATTTATAAAGAGATTATTAGAAATTAAAGAGATTAAAGAATAGTTTTAGAATACTAAAGGCTATTAAAAAAACGCTATACTAATATTTAGAAAAAGATAAGAAAAACGAAGATATTTCTAACTTAAGAAATAAATAACCTTAGTATAAAATTAAGTATTAAGGATAATAGAAGAAGAGTAGGCTATATAGGAGTAATTTTAGTTAAAATATAGTATAAATAAGCTTTTTATAATATTAATAGTTAGAGTTAATAAAAGTATTTTTATTAACGTTTTAATAAACTATAGTTATAATATCTATATAATAGTAAACTATTAATATACCTATTACTTCTATTTACTATATATTAACTACTAAGCGTAATAACTATATAGTTTTACTAATAATTTAGCTTAAACTAAAATAAAAAGCATAGCTATATTATACTTTAAAATTAGAAGCTATATATAGTAGCTTTTTATCTATATAGTAAAGAAGTTAGATATTAACTTATTTCTAGAGAAGCTATGAATAGAATAGAATAATATTATATATAATATAGTAGAGAAATAGGTATTTTATAAGAAAATAGGAGTTATTATTACTTTATAAAGATAAAATAAGTTTTAAAAAGTAAGGGAAATCTAAGAAACTTACTAACTAAATACTACTCTTTTTATAGCAATCTACTAGAGGGTTATTAGAAGTTAAATATCTAAAGTAGCTATAGAAATATAAGCTATAAGTTTAAGAGATATTAAAAAAGTATTTAAAATAAAGAAACTAAAAAACTATTTAGAGAGACTACTATAGTATATTTATAATAAGTTTATAAAACTTTTTAAGCTTATTAAGGTATATTTTTTACTCCTAAGTTATTTTAATATAGATTATAAAATCTACTTTAAGTATAATATTTCTAGCTAAAAAGCGTTTTTACTCTAAGACCTTTTCTATAGTATATTAAGAGAAGAACTTCTAGTACTTAAAAAGATACTTATTAACCTATTTAATAAAAGCTTTATTTAAACTAATAAGTCTCTTACTAATATATTAGTACTTTTTATTAGGAAATTAAGTAGAGGATTATAGTTCTACTATAACTACTAAGTATTAAACACTATTACTAAGTAAAATTACTACTTTTTACTTCTAATCTAAGAAACTTTTTAGAAAGTTAGTTTAGTAAAATAGTATATAAAATTAGATATTATAGCTACTTTCTATAAGATTTATATAGTAGAAAGGTATTAAGAGAAAACTACTTTTTATATATAATATAAGCTTTTTAAATAACTAGTTTACTTATTTAAACTAAATAGAACTTTAGTAATATTTTAGTAGTATATTAATAGTATATTTTAAGAGTTTTTTAATAACTTTATAATAGTATATATTAATAATATATTAGTTTATAGTAGTAGCTTTTAAGGAGACTATAAATAGAAGGTTTATAAAGTCTTCTAAGCTTTTAAAGAGGTTAGCTTTAACTTTAACTCTATAAAATATAAGTTCTTAATAAAAATAGTAAAATATATAGGATTTATTCTAAAAATAAGTAAAAGTATTACTTATAATATAAAGAAAGTATAGATAATTATTAAGTAAAAAGCGCTTACTTTAGTAAAAAAGTTATAAAACTTCTTAGAATTTACTAATTATTACTAAATATTTATATTAGAATACTTAGAAGTTATAAAACCTCTTACTCTCTTTATAAAAAAAGAAGTATTATTTATTTAGAGTAAAGAATAGAAAGAAATATTCTAAATGCTTAAGTATTATTTCTAAACTACGCTAGTACTATATTATTTTAACTTATAAGCTCTAATAACTATTAAGATAGACTATTTAGAGTTTACTCTAAAAAGTATATTAACCTAAGAAAATATATAAAAATAATACTATTTTATTACTTTTTACTTATAGAAGTTTACTTCTATTTAATATAACTATTTAATCTATAATAAAGAACTATTAGTAGTAATTGCTTATTTAAGTATATAGAATACTAAATTGAGAAGCTACTTTAAGTTTAAAGTTTTAATTAACTATAAAAGCTTTAAATACTTTATATAAAAGCAGTATTTAATAGAGCGTTAGAGTTATTAAATAGAACAGTTATTAAAATATAACTTCTATTTAGAATACTAACTAGACTACTTTATAGCTATATTTAATATATTCTTACACTATAAATAAGACGCTCTAAAGGGTTAAAAAAAGAAAAAAGAAAAGGAAAAATAATATAAATAATTTCTAACTCTACTTTTAGAAAAATATATAAGTTAACTATAGTAAAAGCTCTTATTATAATAGTATTTAAAGACTTAGCTCTATAGTATACTTAGAATAAAGTATAAATAGATAATACCTAATATTAAAATATTTACTTAGTAGTAAAATAGAGAGATTAAAGTTTCTCTTTTTAGTTAAACCTAAAACTATAGATTACTAAGTATAATATAAATACTTTTAACTAATTAACGTTTAGAGACTAGATCTAAGTACTAGAATTAATAAATAAAAACTACTTTTAGAACACTTTCTAAATATAGTTAATTTAGAAGTATTATAACTTAGTAATAATAAGCTACTTTAGTTAGAATAATATACTAGCTATTCTAGCTTAATAGTACTTCTAGTTAAAGTAGTTATTAACTATCTACTAATTTACTAAAAACTATAATAGCTATAGTAGAGAAATAATATAGTAATAAGTAAAATATAAACCTTTCTAGCTACTATTAGTTATAAAATAACTATATTATAACCTCACTATAAGCTTTATAATAGATCTCTTATAAGTAGTAAATATAAAGTTTTAATACTTCTAAATAATAGTAAATAGATTTTTAAAAATAATAACCTTAGAAGAAATAATATCTATAGATATAAAAGTATATATAGAACGCTTTATTAACTATTATTACTAGTTCTATAGAGTACTAAAGTATATTATTAGTAATAAAAGTAGTAACTAAATAAACTAGTTCTAATAATAATTTTATATACTTATAAAAATTAAATAGCGTTTAAGTACTATTTTCTACTTATAAATAGATAGAGTAACTAAATATTTTAACTAGAAAATCTAAGTAATCTTATAAATAATAGTTAACTTTACTTAGAATAACTAAGAAGTTTATTTATTTTCTATTTAACTAGTAATTAATAGCTATAATATAGCTATAACTAGAGTAAGCTCTTTTTTTTCTACTTATAGGTATTATATTAACTTAGTATTTATAGTTTAGCTTATACTAAAGCTAGTAAACTTATATAAGTTAGCTATTAATAAGTTTATTAATAAACTTAAGTTAACTATAGAGTTAGTATAAACTACTATTATAGTAGCTTAATAAATAATAGAGCGATTAGTAAACGCTAAGAGAATACTAGCTAAACGCTATAAAATAAGTAATAAAGTTTAGTTATTATTAATAAATTTCTATATAAAATAGTTTTATAAGAAATTAAACTAGTTATACTTAAAGTATAAAGTAATTAAAATAATCTTACTAACTATAGTTAAGTTAAACGTTTTAAGTAAGGTTTATAACTATTTCTATATTAGCTTATTATATTATACTATAAATAACCTACTTTTAAACTAAAAAGTTAATAACTTCTAATTACTACTTATCTTTAAAAATAGAGAGAATAAATAAGAGGTTAAGTTTATTTTAATAATTTAGTAGAAGTATATAAGTAGGAGAAAGTATTATAAGGTATTAATTAAATAAATAGAGTATAGCTAGTTTATTTAAAAACCTCTATAATCCTTATAGAATAACTAAATAGTTAATAAGTTTAAAGAGAAATATAGCTCTATAAATAAAAATAATAGCAACCTCTAGTATATAATATTATAAATATATAATAATAAGTAAATAGAAGTAGAATATAAAGATAATAGTAAAATAAGTTATAATTAAAAAATTAAAGAGAGATAAAAAAGCTTTATTATAATATAAAGCTATAGAAAGGTATAATAAAGCTAAAATAAGCCTAAAATAAGTAAATAATAGATAGAATAAAAACCTTAGAAATAATCTTTTTATTTCTTTTACTTAGTATAAATAGTAATAATAATATTAATAAGTTAAAAAGTAATTAGAATCTATAAATAGAAGTAGAATAGAGGTATAATAAACTTTATAGAGGATTTTAGCTATATTTAAATAAGTTTAAGTAAAGTAGTATAACTAAGCTTTATTAAGCTTAACTAAGAGGAATATTAGAGTAGTAATAGTAGTAGGAGTACTAAGAATAGGAGTAGTTAGAGAACTAGTAGAAGGTATAAGAGAAGCGTTAGTACTAATAATAGCTTTAGTAGTAACTTTAGTAATATACTTCTTTTTAACTTTAGTATAAATCTTATAACTTTAAATAGAAATAGTATAAAAGAGCTTTATATAAGCTTTAATCTATAGAGAGAGCTAGTAAAAAGGTTAATACTTATACTAGAATAATAAAATAATAAGGACTTATTAAAGTTTACTTATTAACGCTATAATAAATAAAATAGTTATAGCTAAGAGAAATAAACTCCTTATAGTAGTAGATAATACCTTTATTATTTTAGTAAAATATTAGCTCTATAGTATTAAAATAGTAAGAGAGTAGTATATATATTAATATAAGTAAACTTAATAAACTTATTAAAATAGTAGATATAGTAAATAATATTACTTAAAGAATAGTTAGTTCTATACTAACTAGAAAGTAGCTAACTAATATATTTTACTTAAAAATATTATAGTAAGCTATAATATTACTAAGTACTTTAGCTTTAGCTATAGTAGATATATACTTTAAGTAGAGGACTTAGTAAAAAGGTCTTTAGGTCTTATTTAAAGGAATATTACTAAATATAAACTAGTGTTTATATAAGCTCTAGTAGAATATTAGAGAAGTCATAGGTAAGTAACTAGAAAATATATAATAGTAAGCTTCTATATAATAAAATAAGTAGGGAGAAACTAGAGGAAATTATAAAGAGGGTTATCCTTAAGGTTAAAGTTTTTAAGGATAAGCTCTTTAGTACTAAAAAAACTAGTAGACTTAGAGTAGTTAGAGAGTAAACTTTTAAAATTAATAGGAAAAAGAGACTTTATTTCCTTATTAAAGTTAGAGAAAGTAAGCTATATAAGGTTAATTATAGTAAAATAGTAAAAAAAGAATAGATAATAATAAATAGAAAGTAGTACTATTTATAGAGGCTAAGTAGATAGTAGCTAGATCTATATAAGTTAGTAATTAATAAGGATTTAAGTCTAACTAACTTATAAAGTAAATAAACTAGAAATATACTAAAAATATAGCTATAATAATAATAAATTAGTTAAATAATAGTATAGAAAGGTTAAATAACTTACTACTATATAGATTAGTAAGAGAAGGAAAAACTAGAAGTAAACTAGGTATAAAAAATTAAATTATTACGTTATTTATTTATAGAGCGTAGCGTGGTTAGTAGTCTAGATTAATGAAGCTTTAAGCTTATCTTTAGCCTATACTAACTACCTTTAGCCTATACTTAACTTATACTTATATAAAGGCTAAAGGGGGAAGTATATATTATAAGCTATACCTACTTATTACGTCTAAACGTTACTATAAACCTATAGAAATTCTACCCTTAGTAACTATATTTACTTAATAGACGCCCTATACCTATTTTTCCTCTATATAAGAAGTATCCTAAAAACTTCCCTCTTTTAGCTTAGATTACTATAATTAAAGCACCCCTAAGTTGAACAAACTACAGGCTAGCCCTTCACAATAAATTTCTTAATAAAGCTACTTAGTAGAATAGTATTTAAGCGTTTAAGAGACTAAATAAAGCTAATAATATTTACTTCTTTAGTAAAAGATTAAGTAACGTCTTAGAATTACTAAAAGCGATATTCCTATAACTTAGTAAAAGTTTATAAGAACTTCTCTAGTAAAGAGGAGTATAATAACGTTACTAGAAGCGCTAAACGCTTTATAATACTACTAAGGTATATATTATATAAAGGGCATACTAGAAATAAGTTATTAATATATAAAAGGCGTATATATTTAGTAAAGTGAAACTCTACACTATATTACTATATAAAGGGTTATTACCCCTAGTATATATAAGTTTAAATTGAATAATTAATGGATTTTAGACCCCTGTTCCTACGCGTATAATAATTATAACAGACCCTCATTATTACACTTTAGAGGTGGCTCTCTTGATGATAGCTAGGTTACAACTAAACAGAAATAACGCTGCTAATAGTGCAATTAGATGTGTGCCTAAAGCTAGAAGCCAGATGCTAAGGCTAATATAAGTATATATAACTCCCCTAATTCTTCCCTAAATATCACTTTTTTAGGGCTTTTCTTTTTTTTAAGAATAGGAGAATTATCTTAGTTTTTTTTGAGATTTATAAAATATTCCCCTCTAAGACCCTAGTTAAAATAGGCTGTATAGTAGAAGGCGCGCACGTAAGGAAGCTTTTTAATACTCTAGCCCTAGCCCTATAAGAGGGCTTGCTAGAGCTAGAAACCCCCCTCTAGCCCCTATAAAAGCCCTATAGGTATAGAGGCTATAGGGGCTTTAGGAGCCCTATGCCTACCTGTCTGCCTAGGCTGGCTGGGCTGGCTGGGCTGGCTAGGCTGGCTAGGCTGGCTAGGCAGTATAGGTAGTATAGGCAGTATGGGCAGTATGAGTAGTATAGGTAGTATAGGCAGTATAGGCAGTATAGGCAGTATAAGCAGTATAGGCAGTATAGGCAGTATAGGCAGTATAGGCAGTATAGGCAGTATGGGCAGGTGGGAATAGCCTCTCGGCAGGCTTAAGCTATCTATCTAGAAGTAGGGGTACTTTAAGAGCCGTTACGCCAGTGGCGAAGTCTCGAAAAGCCCTGGTTTCTGGCCCCTGGCACGCATCCGATTGCACCATAACAGAGCTAGGCCACTGAAGCCAGTCAATATCTGGAATTATCGCTTGTACCCGGTCGCAAATGCGAGGAGCACTGCAGCGGCTCGTTCCGGGTCCAGATCGTTGGTCGATCACAGGGCTATCTCAAAATCAACCATGATGAAGGTCAATTGATTTCCGATTGATCTGAACTCCTCAATAGGCTGACCTACGAAGGTTGCGCTGGGTGGCTGGGTTGTCGCCAAGATCAGGATATTGACGCAAGGGATGAAATCCAGTTGACCCCGAAGATAGTCCGAGATCCTTGGATTAGACATAATGTGTCCTCAAAGAACGACGCTCCCTTACATGTGGTCACAATCGCCGTCGCACAGTTCAAAACCATGCCTCGTCAACTTCTCCCTAACATTCATCACCGCAATTTTCACACATTTCAATATGGGGTCAACGACGGAGTTCACACTAAAATGGGGAATCATGGCCACTGGCCACATCGCAGCAAGTAGGTTCCTCAAAAGTCCAAGCTGGAGTCACCTTAGTACCCATTGATTGACTATTCCAGATTTCGTGCGAGATCTCCTCACTGATCCAGCCACCCGCGACGTACATGACGTTCGTCATCAGGTAGTCGCTATCGCATCTTCCAACTCCAAGCAGAAAGCAACGGACTTTGTCAGCAAGGTGCAGGTCCCGAGCGATACCACGGTCAAGACATACGGCTCCTATCGCGGGCTTGTGGCGGATGCGAATGTAGACATCATTTATGTGGCTTCCCCTGTCAGCCACCATTTCCAGAACGCCATGCTGGCACTCGAGGCCGGAAAGCACGTTCTCTGCGAGAAGACGTTCACCGTGAACGCTTCTCAGGCGAGAAAGCTGGTGAACATAGCGCGTCAGAAGAGGCTGTTCCTCATGGAGGCAGTTTGGACGCGGTTTTTCCCGTTGAGCAGCAAGGTGCGGGATTTGGTTGCGGCTGGTACTATTGGAACTGTTTATCGGGTCATTGGTGAGTGTTGCCGCACCGTATTGCCTCTCATGTGCCTAATCGGAGCCTCCTAGCCGACAACTCGATTCATCGAAACCTCCCAGATGGGAGGCTGGACTTCAATGACTCAGACCGTATGGTTAACCCTAGCCTGGCTGGCGGTGCCATGTTTGATCTGGGCATCTACTCGCTCACTTGGATCATGCAGATCCTCTATCACCTTCAGCCGCATGAGAAGAAGGAGTTACCCGCGCCGATTGCGGCGGCTGTAAGCAAGTATCACACAGGCATCGACGAGGCAGTCAGCTTCATTGTCCAATTCCCGAAGCAAAACACCATGGGGGTAGGCATGACAACTCTCCGACTGGGATCAGGTGTCGACTTTGGCTTCACAGGCGGCCCAGCCATCAAGATCCAGGGGTCAGATGGCGAGATCCAAATTTGCGGTCCGGCTTTCCGTCCACACAGCTACAAGGTGATCAAGACGGATGGCGGTGGCAAAGTTGAGACCATTGAGTGCCCATTCCCACAGGATAGCGGGCGAGGTGGTTGGGGCCGCGGGCTCTACTGGGAGGCAGACGAGTGTGCCAGATGCCTGCGGGACGGTAAGCTGGAGAGTCTCGTCCTGCCCTTGGACGAGACCATTGTTACGATGGAAATCATCGAGGCAGTGTTGAAGCAAGGCATGATGGAGTATCCAGATGTCATCACGACTGACGTGTACGATCCTGAGAGCCCTCTCAATAACGGGCGCTAAGTATGTCACTTCGCAGGCAGCTACATGGAATATCGTACGAGCTGTAGACTACATTCAGCCGCAACTAGTTCATCTACATCCGATGGCAAGTCTTAGCTTCGTGAAGACTCCATCGTCGTCTGAGCGTGCTGCGATGTTCCTGCCCGTCGTTCAATGAGGCGGACCAAAGGAAGCTCGGAAGACTCAACGGGGCAATGATTGATCCATCGATAACCGAAGCGCCATTCCGACGGATTGAACCCGGATTATCCTGGAAGGACTTTTGCTTCATAGACGTAGTGGATTCATTTTCCGGGACCATGAAACTAGGGCCTCCTGGGGTGATGGGGGGTATAGTCTGAGAGCGACCTCTCGGGGCGTTATTAGAGCACGGCAATAGGCTTGAAAGAAATGTCCGTATGAGGCGAGAAAAAGCCACCACTTCCTTCGATACTTAGTGCATCGTCAGATCCTGTACCGCTTAGATGAATATTCTTCCACCTCTCACACTCTGACTGGAGTCTAGGCACCCGCGAGAGGGGATCGAAGCATGGGAAATCCACGACGCCAAAATATTACTGTGGGACACAATCTCGTGATATCCGTGTTCATTGACCAGCCCTATCATTTGCAGGGGCATCACTCACGTAACCCTGGTCTAGTGTGGCCCGTTTGGGATCAAATCTCGCGACGCTAATTCTCGTGGCGCGGGGGTCAACTCATTGGGCGGGAACAGTGCTGGATATGCGGGTGTCTCCGCAGCTTGGCGGAGAAAGCTGTCTCTTTTGCCAAGTCTCAACAGTGTTGTCTCGAAGCTGCACGGCGGTGGCTAGGTACAGCAAGTTGTTGCCAGCCACAATGCTTGATAACGCCATACGCGACTACTCGGGGTTGATTGAAACATCAATCAACCTTCCGCGCCTTGTTTGTCTCCCTGATCTACCCCACACCAGCCATCCTGCCGACCCAGGAAGGAGCCCTCCGTTGTCGTACGGGATGCGTCTCTCAGTGTCAGCGGATGGTGGGTTTGTAAGTTGCCAGGGCGAGACGATCGCCTCATACCCTCTCTTACATCAAGTTAGGCTCAACGGATCGAACAGGGATACCACTCCGCAGAGCTTAAGCCAGAACTCTTTTTCCAAGCTGTCTAGCCGAAGGGCAAGCTAATGGTTCGTCAAACGCATGGCTTGTAATCGTTGACCAACCAATAAAATCCTGTCAGATCCTGAGGGATGTAATCGGCCCACGACGTCAGACAACCTCGCCAAGGTTGCACTCACGGCGTCACGGCAGGTCCATCCCGCCCACGCACACCAGTGTACAGGTGGGTGACAACACTGCAGCCAGTCTAAACATATATTGCATCCCTCACACTGTCGCTCGCTTAGTTCCAGGCTCAGTGCTTAGCAGCTTGACCACATGGGATGAACGACAAGCTCCTCAGCCGCAACGCCGCTTCCGCGTGGAAACCACCGCACCCGCTAGCAAATACAAAGGCTACAGAGGTGTGGGCGGGAGTATTATGATTCAATGCTAGCTAGGAACGAAAGGTGCCGACTTCTGTACGAGGGGCCATTGGCGGAGGGTGTGAGGTTTACACGACAGTGAGCCAAGCCATTCTGAAGGATTGGGAGTTCCTCGGCAGGATCACGAGCATACTCCTCCAATAAGACGGTTTGGCGAGATAAGTGACCTTGTTAACGTCACTCATACCGCCAGGCAGTTGGCCCACCTTCTATCTTTGGGTTACTCCTGATCACATCAGTTCCTGTAGACTGAATCTCGTCAAGGCAGCCGCATCAATGGACGCAAGTCGAACCAAGGTAGAAGTATCATCTCCAATGCTAACTTGGTAAGATCCTGCCCATCTGCAGTTTCTGGGAAATATCGGCAACTCTTAGTGCATCAGTCTTCCTCACATTTGGCTCATTACAACCTCAGTGGATTCGGAAGAGCTCATCCTACTGAATGATTACCCGCCACTGAACGTCATTTCCAGACGCTCTTTTTCCTCTTCCCCTTTTCCAAATTGCCTTTTCCAGTCTGAATCCCAGGACCATACCCTCATCTCATGGCGATGGCGCTATCAGATAAAAATCCGCCCCTTCTCCCTCCGCGGAAAATACTAGTCATTGTTACAGCTGGTGGCTCAACAAACTCAGGTAAGCCTGATGGTCACGTCATTCTATCCCACCGAAGCTCCTGGACTTTTCACTTTATCCAGTGTTCCGCATACGCCTCTGGGCCAATTTGCGACGGCGGAAGAAGCACAAGCTGTTCGCGATGGTATATGCAGTGAGGTCATCAAGGAGAAACGATTTCTCATGGAAGAGCAAATTGAGAAGTACCTCCCGTCATTCTCCCGGCTTTTCCGATACGTCGGCCCACAACTTGCCATCAAGACTAAGGCTGTCGGGCGCATGACGACCGCACATGTACAGTTTCACGACATGGCCGCATGTTTTCTGTAATGTCGGGTAGGATCGATACAGTCTTATTCGCAGCCGAGAGAATTCTATCGTTGATAGAAGTAGCTCAAGACTTATCTGTCAAGGACACATTGTCTTCTTTGAGGGAGGACATTGTGACGGTTAACACAAGAACCCATTTGAATGACACAGGGAGGAGGTTCAGAGGCGACGAGATATTTGGGCACAGCCAGCTGTGAGGCCTGAGGGATGTGATGTGTAATTGTTTGCTTTACAGACTGACGAGTGTTATTATTCACCGAGATGTTTGAAACACGGAGCTCCTTTGTCCTAGGTTAAGACTTGCGTTAGTTGAGATGGTGGTTTAATATTATCATGCTTTATGCACAAACTAGCACCTGAAGTCGAGATTGAAAGGATTTAGAAGTGAAGGAGGTGATTTCCGCACAACCACAAGTTTCAACAGCCCGTGTTTCATTGAAGTACATATGAATGGCACTTCCGCCTCCTACCAGCGGGCAACCAGACATGCTTGTAAGCTGACACTGACCATGCTTCCGTCCCCGCTCGCCACTCTCGCTTTTTAGTTCAAGACACCTTGGTCCCATTCATTGCGATGATTGGGCTGTCTCGGAGTGAAGCGGCTTTTGTCCATAAACAACGTGACTATGATAATCAATTAGCAAAGACTTGATCACCAACGGCGAGGCAAAACTTACATGTCGTACAACCCATGATAGGCGCGGGTTTGCATCTCCTTGCGTACTTTGGCGATTTCAACGAGAACTTCCTCCCTTGTTCGCCCAAGAACGCCGCAAAATACCCTTAGAGTGAACCCCTCGAGGCCTTCTAACATCTGTGCTAGGTTGAGAGTTCCGAGGTCCTTGTAGTATGGGTCTTTAGGCCAAGGACCAAGAGGATTCTTATACACTTCATGGAAAACAGTTTCAAATCCCTGATTTCTCACCCAATTCTCCACTTTAGGTCCTGGGCATGGGTCGCGGCCGATGCTATTCATAGTTTGAAGGAAGGCTTGATTCCATGGCCAGGTTGCGTGATTCTTCGTATACGTCCCATCCTGAGAGTAGATCTCAGGGTCCATCTCATGGAACTCCGCCCAGCCTCCGGGGTTAAGATTACTGTAGGCTGGTTAGATTATCACAAAAGCCCTGACAAAATCTTGTTCACGTACTTGTAGATGTTTTCAATAAGCTTTGGCCAATCGGCAATCGAAGCAGCCATGAAGCGGCAAAAAATATAGTCGAACTTCTCATCTTGGACCCAAGAGCTCTCGACGTCGTCGATTTCAAACTTGACGTTAGGGGGTACCCTATCACAATTATTAGCTGATACTCAATGACCAATGGCCGCCTTTTGTGATACGCACCACTCGGACTGAATGGCGCTCAAATCAGTCCCGATGACTTCGGCATTATTGAAGATATCCCCCATCTCCATGGCCCCTAAAAAGCTTAATCAGTTGTGAGAACAAATAGAACGGAGCGAATGATGAACATACAAATGCCAGTGCCTGTGCCTATGTCAAGGATCCGATGAATCTTTTCCTTCTCGAGTGGGGCAAGGAAAAGTCGACTGCCAATCGCCTTGACCATCATGGCGTGCGCCATATCCAGCCGTTCAATTTCGATTTCATCGTTAGGCAGCATGTATGCTGGTGAGAGGCGCAAGTAAGTATTTCACACTACGGCATTGTTGAAACTGATACAAACTTACAGCCTGGACGGTACGCGTGATATCGCCGGCCATATTCCATAGGATAATCGACAACACTGGATGAAAGGGATGCTGTATAGCGGGATCTATCAATAATCTCATTAGCGCACTACTGCCGAGCTGGGCGCATGCTCTGCGTTCTGCAGAATGATATCGTACAACCGCTCCTGGATACTCGCTGCATCGGTCTATGGTGAAGGTGTCAGGACTAGCCACAAACGCGTGGTGCAATGGATGCGTTGACGTACAGTTTCTGCTTCATCTGCCGCGATAGAATTCGTGTTTTCATCATCCTGCGTCCCAGCAGTGTCTTCTCCGGGGGAAGCCGCTGCGGCTGCCGCGGTCTGAGGGGCAACGTCGTTGGTCGGAGGATCCACTGTCTCAGCCATGTTGATCACTAATGGCTAACGGCTGGAATTTCAATCAATTGAGACGGTGATACGCTGAGGTGAAAAAGATGAGAGCGAAGGATACAATGGCAAGGTAAGGCTGTGAAGTACCCATCGTTGCCCAAGGGCGACCTTCCCTTTTGTAGTCGCCCGCGGTTTCTACCGTCGGCCCTGCGCAGCAACATGGACATGCGAGAGAGGCCTTTTCGAGGTTCCGGGTACGGATCACAAATTATGTGCCTCTTCCATGCATTCTATGTGGATTTCGACTGCATGTCATTTGGATGTTGCGATTCGCCCTCAAACGGGGGGATACGTTTCCAGACCCAGATTCTTCCTTGGCAAGCATACCAAACCAATCGTCGTTGCGAATCGCCACCTAGTCGAGATAAATGTGGTCTGAGAGTCACAAAATAATGCAGGGTTTAATTCTGCAGGTCCCTCAATTCACACCATTTTGGTTACATGCCCGACTGCGCGTTGTCCACGCATTGTCCTAATTCGGAATCGGCCGCTGCACAACGATTGGTGCGATGAACGTGCATCCAAGTCATTATCAACGTGTCAATTGAATCCTCACAAAACATGATGGGCTTGGCCTTTCCGCAATATTTCTGCGTGTTGAATCACCTCGCTGTATGCCTCAGCTGAAAATGTTTTCACGCATGCTGTAGTTGGATACCAGAATCAACCGTATCCCTGTTAATCCCCACAGATGACTTGGATGATTCCGAATCCCTGTGACCGAATTAGACGATTGCTCTCGATGATAATAATGCTGTCACACTTCAGTGCCGTATTTACCTAGCACATCTGTCACCATTCGCGATGTCATGGAGAGCTGATGCGCGCCGAGACGTTGCTAGACTAATACTTCAAGATATCGATGTTTTACGATTCGGCCGTGGATAATGACGTGCAGAGCTGGCGGAGTATCGAACGTTCCCATCGGATACGAAATAATGCAGACTTGAACACGGTGCATAAGGTAATCACCATGAAAACTCCTCAACTCCAAGACAATTGCTATTTTCCCACCTCCTGGGCGTTTGTAATCTCCACAAGGAAAATGACATTAAGACCCAGTTTATCTTTCTCCTACAACCTGTGAACGCACTGAACAAGAATAACGGTCTTATTAGTGATTTCAGAAACATGTGTTTTTGGTCTGTTATTCTTCGAGCTTTGGGTTTATGGGCTTCTGAGTTTGCAGGCTACCGCATGCGAGCACAACTCACCGACTTCCCCCAAAATAGCGCAGCCATCTTAGAATACAACCTCCTGACGATGTTCCCTTTTCAACAACCTCCCCATGCCAATTCGTTCCTCAGATTCTGGTGAAGAAACCTGATTCGACATGGATAGTATCCGCTTGGATTTGCAGCTCCTCCACGACTGATCAAATACACATGGTCATTATCGACCTGAGGCGCGGGTTGAGGTCCCATCTCGTCATACGCAGGTTTAAATTCAAACTCTCTCGCCGTCATTGCGCAGACCATCTTGATCTCAGTCAGTGCCATCTCTTGCCCGATGCACGCTCGAGGCCCCCGTTCGAAAGGACGCCAGCCGTTGGCGGGGGGCTGAAGTGGGTCGTCTTTGGTCTTCTCCAAGAACCGCTCCGGTATGAACTCGTGGGGCCTCTCCCAGTAACGTGGGTTGTGATGAATGCCATGGTGGATTGCCATGCACACAATCCTATCGGTGGGCAGAGCTAAAGTACCTCCTCCGCCCCCGCCGTTGACTTTCGACTTTGGCGATTCTATCACGATGTGGAAGTCAGGGTTTCCATACCTCGAGGTTGCGCCGGGCGGGTAGAACCGCAAAGACTCCTTTATCACGGCCGTAGTGTAAGGAAGAAGGTTTAGCAGCTTGGGATTCGCTGCTATCAACTTTGGCGCCGCGGAGACATCTGGACCTAAGACCTCGTCATGTTCGGCACGAACCCGTGCAAGAACGCCTGGATGCTTTGAAAGAAGGTGAGTCATGAAGACTATTGATGAACCGGTGGTGTCATATCCGGCAAGCATCATGAACTTGATTTGGGAGCGGATGACCTTGGGAAGTACCTTGACATGTACCGGATCTCGCGGGGTGTTGGCAGTGTCCAACACCGAAATTGCTCCAGTCTTATCTCGCATACTAGGTCTCGGCTTTTGGGACAGCACTTTGTCGATGTAAGTGTCCATACGGCGGGCGTTGTACCATTGCATAAATGGACGAAGGATGTTGAGGTCCTTTAGAGGTGAAGTTCCATAGTAGTGAAGCCAGCTGAGCTGTGAGGCCAAAGCGGCGGAAAACTCATTGTATCCGGTCTGACTGTGCAGCTCATGATCCCAGATCGATTTGCTGGAGAGATCCATGGTGAGATCGAGTGCCATCGGGCTAAGGTGAAACGGTTTGTCACCCTTTCTTGCTTGCTGACGAAGACGTTCGCAAAAGACGCTGACCATCTCGACCATGTTCGGTACCAAAGCAGCGATGTTCGAAACACGAAAGCCGGGGCTGAAGACGTGATGCCAAAACTTCCACTCGTCGCCCTCCATCGTGTCCAAGTCGTGGCCGCCGGTCAAAGGTGTGAGGAACTCATGTTGGCCTGGATCCTTTGGCAGCGCTACACCTTGACTGATTTGACGTGCTGCATCCGGGGACAGGAGGACAAGCATCGGCTTCGAGAAGGGCCACTGGTCGAGATAGAACGCTTGGTCTAGATGAGGGTACCGTCGACGGAAGTATTCGCCAAGAGCCACTGTAGGCATGAGGTCGGGCGGTAGATCCTTCATGACGCTCGCAATGACACCAAGATGACCCCAGATAGGGTGGTGAGGGGGCATTGGGTAGCCGAGGCGCTGAAGCCGTCGAAAGAAGCTGCGCGCTTTGTACATGGAGTAAGCGCCGTAAACTAAGCCCAGAAATGGGACTAAGGCAACAAGTCGCCATGTTTCCGAGGTTTTAATGAGTTCCATTCTGGCCGAGAGGCTCCGAAATCCTGATGGGGGAGGTGACTTGATATTTTGGTCCACGAGCTGGTGATGTTGATGAGATGGTTGGAGTGAAGACTGTCAGCTTTCATTCTCCTTGTCTGATGGGCGGCAGCCAGTTCCAAAATCTCAGGTTCGGTTTCCCCTTCCCCGCGTTCGTTCCTCGTTTGGATGAGGAGACGCGTTGCTCAATGCGATGTGCAGGCCAATTGCCGACGTCCGTCGTTAAGTTCATCTCAAAGAAACCCCGCGCTTTCGGTGCGACTTAGAAAACTCAAATTTCATCCTCACTGGACCAGCTCACATCGATACCATGTTGTCGTATTCGGCAGGATATCCGGGTCACCCCAGGTATCAACATTTGTCTCTAGCGTAAGCTATTCCTTCTTTATTATGCTTAGCTTCTATGTGCAATGCATATTGATTCCGCGGGTGTCTGCGACTGGTAACTATTTCGAAAACAAAGCCTTGGTTGGGGAATTGAGGATGGCTGAGACTTGCCCGTGGTGTTATGATCTCTACAAGTCAACATGCTAAAAAACCATTTGAGAGTCGTATCAACTGAACGGACCGCCTATTCATGGGTCACCTACATCGAAAGGCTGAAAAGCCGGATTCCAAGACCTTTAATCTTATATTCGGGAGGATAAGGATAAAACGGTTCATCATAGAGCCAGCACAACCGACTGGAAGGACGACAACGATAATGATCCTTAGGCACGGAGGAGTTATTAGTAGGGTAAACTGCTACAGTAGGTATTTCTCTACCATCTGATTTAGAGATTTTCTACCGCATGGGAACGTTCATACCATGCTTGAAAATAGGATCCCTTTTGAGGTCGGTCGCTATTCGCAGCTTTCCGATGGCGTATTACGTCTGGCAATCTTGAGGTGCTTGGACCAGCCGCCAGGGCTGGTGCATTGAAATGATTCGACCAAATTTACACAAGGGTAACTGAGAAGAACGAAATAATGAGTTTGAAACTCCTTGTCCGAGTTTACCTACCTTACCTATGGTGATATTTGGCAACGGCTGAGACGTTAAACCTGACGTAATTCAACGGACTTTGGGTCTCCATTCTGTTACCAACCAGATCGCGAGCGCAATACGTAGCCCTCGACTGCTTTTATATAGATGAGCTGTGAAAAAATGAATGGCTGATCTTCCTGATTTCTTGGAAGACAAACAAAACTGCTTTGGCGATGAAACTTGGTGTAACATTCTGATGATCTGTCTCGGGGCCTCTGATAGGCCGAAATAGATGGATCTCCGCGCTATGAAGCTCGATACGAGTCCATCGCCGTTGCGCCCCTGCAAGCCAAGACACCTGCTCCCAAAAAGGCTGGTGAATTGCTACACCGACCAAGTCGACGAATGACGTTCGGGATCTTCAAGCGGAGAACGCCATAGTCACCTGCCATCATGAGTTGATATATCATACTCCTGCAGAACTTCCCCAGCCAGAGTTTCCCCTCTCGTCTGACTTCACACACAAGAACGACAATATGAAAGCTTCCATCCACATTCTCGCAATAATTTCAGCGTAAGGTCTCGCGTACAAAATCTCTAATGGTACGCAGCTGACAACAATAGGGCGGTGCCGATCGTGGCTCAAACCTCATCCGACGTCATATCTGACACCACCGTCCTACGTAATATCACTTCGTCGCCTGTATCACCACAGACCGGATGCCCGACTGCGACAGAGACACTTGAAATATGCTCGACGTGCATGGTTCTTCAATGCATCACGATTTCCACCCTAACTCACGGCTGCGGATGCCCGACGCCTGTACCCACTGAGTACATCAGTTTTCCTTGCAAGGGAACGTGTGGCCGAATTGGGTGCAGCACCAGCTACACCTTCATCTCAGGCGAAGTGGCATGCGATGGCACTCAGAGTGGGAGCGCAGCGTCAGGCACCACCACATCGACAATCGGACCGGGTACTGTAACGACGACAGCAGAAGAAACTGGTGAAACGGGACAGTCGACTGGAAGTGGAGGCCAAGCAAGTGGTTCAGCTGTTTCGCCAACTGCGGCTCCAAACGCGGCTGGGAGGCTGGCAGTGCCGTTTAGATTTTGGTGATATCTCTTTAGGTGCCAGTAAGGACCTCTAGGGCTGGACCAAGATGGGAGCTCATGAGAGACGGACCATGCATAAATCGAAGATGAGGAACAGCACTTAGTATCGATCTTGCCACATGACATGCAATCATCAATTAAGCTGCAGTCCAGTCCGGCGTCCAGGTCTCTGGACTTATATCTGGCCAATACAACCCTTGCGCACCATCATTGTAGATAGATGCGTCGATGAATTGCAGGTCCAGGATGGGCTGTGCCAGCAACTCTTGTAAAGACGGTTCCGCAAGCGCCATGCCGGCGGTGGTGTTCTGAGCTGTGAAGGGCTGCGCAATGTTCATCGCATCGCCAAAAGTGGCCGTTGCGTCGCCAAGTAGCGTAGAAGCGTCCCCTGCCATCGAGTATCCGCCACGGCGAGCATGAGCAGCAGCCATCATTGCTTTCATAGCGTCAATATGCTGGCAGAACTCCCCGGCAGCAAAATTGCCGTTGTCTCTCAGCTGGGAGAGAAACTGCGCCGCTTCTTCGAACTGTTCTCGATCGTTTTGGCTTTCTTTGCCGTTGAGAAGACTTGATATGGCGAGAATGGTGGAGGACGAGAAGAGGTACTGCGTATAAAAGTAGTCGAATGTTGCAAAAGATCCGTCGATCCAGCATTCGGTCAACAGACGACAGGAGTGCCTGGCGCAGCGTATGCATGCTTCTGCAAGTGTCATTGCTGTCCCAGGGATCTGTGGCTCTGGAGTTGATGGTGTTCCCCACGACGCCACGTGGGTGCGAAGGACGTGGAGTAGAATGGGACGGGTAACGCTCACAGCGCACTTGGTTGTTAGTAGAATTCAAATTCACATTGAGACATGTTCGGACTTACTTGATTGAAGTTCAGATGAAGCGAGATTGGTTTCTGCATTCTTTCTGATGTGACCTTGTGGTCGATGTGAAGCTGAGGTGGCAATTCCTCAACCCAGCCACGGAGGTCGTTCAACGCTTCCTGTACCCGGTGGGATAGCGACATCTGCTGATTCCGTCTGCGATAGATCAATGGCACAATTTTACCAAGAACTCGCGCGAGCTTGACACTGGCGACGAAGTATGATGCATCCGCAAAATCATCCGCTATACTTTCGTCAACCGTAGGGTTAGATGGAAGATTAACCTCGATGTCGACATCCTGGACGCAGACGGGATGACCCAGCTTCGATGCCCACATTCGGTCGAATATGTATGCTGTCCAGAACACCCGGTTTCTATGTTCCCGGGCGGCGACGTCTCGCAGTTGGGACTCGGGGACGTTGAGATGCAAGCCCATGACGACGGCAAGTCTTGTTGCGGAGCCAGCGAAGGTGTAGGCAGTATGTCGACGATTGAGTGCCAACGAGTAGAATGACTATATTGGTCAGTCTCAGTAGAACATGGCATTATGGTGCATGCTGCCACACTTACGAGTAAGAGTCTAAGCTCAACTACGTCAATCCGGGGCCTCTCACTGACGATACGAAGCACTCTTGTGGCTCTTGCAAAGTAGCCCATCCCGGGGAAGTCTCGCTCGGATGTCGCTGAGCGTGTTGAATACATGGCGCCGATAGCGAATAATGCCCAGAGCTTACTCTTCAGAAGAGTGTCACTTTCAGATGGATTCTGAAGTGTCTGCTCTAGTCCGTCCAAGATGAGACTCTTGCGGATGATGTGATAGCATCGACTCACATATCTCAAGGCAACGCCGACCAGGAAGCGAGCCCTTGCAGGACTAGGCCACGGGCAGTCGACGTCAGACAACGCCAATAGTCGTTCATCAGTTGCATAGTTAACTCTGGGTATGTGGCTATGATCTCGAGTTGCGATTGCTTGCCGAAATCGAGTAGCGAATGCAGCGTCTGATGCCTCGCCGATGAGAATGGGGGTGTGTGGGATGTTCATATCAAAGAACCATGGACGTTGGTCAAGTGACGGGGCTGGTACAGCAATGCCATTGTCAACAGTCTCTCTTGCTGGCACTGCGGGGATATCAGGAAGGATGGTGACGGCTTGAGTATGAGTGTCGGCATGTCGAGGCCCGGCATTTTGGCCCTTGAGGCGCTGGTTCTCGGCTATGAGATCATCGATATATCTGAGTGAGGAGTGTTAGAGGACACAATTGGGTAGATGTAAATACATATGCAAACTCAGTGCAACTTACCGTTGGCTCACTTTGATCATACGATTGCGTCTGGGATAGGTGCATTCTGCGCCCTTACTTGCCTGGCGGCAGTTATCGCATGGGTGCCCACCCGAGCATCTCACTTTACGTGAATGACATCTAGAACACCTACAAGTCCAAGTCAATTACTGCAAATAACATTGACAATAAACAAAACGCGAGACTCACGCTATGGGCTTCGTCCTGGACTTCGGGTTCAAACTCTTAGAAGCCGATGCAGATACTGACAAGACCCTGTCCTCCGCACTGGACATGTCCCCTTCCGAGGCCATGGTGTTGGTCGATAAGTTTACCGAATCGGGAATGTGTCCTCGTGGACTCCGATGTATTTCGGGAAGATGGCCAAACGCCGAGGCGGCCAGTAGATATTCAGCGACTCAAGCCTGCGTCAGAGGGCCTGGTGAACGTGACCGCTACATTGACAGAGCCACTGGAAATAGCTTGTCAGCACTACGTCTGATGGCTTTCTTTGCCGTCTAATGCAGACCAGTTGAAGGAAGAAAGGTCAGCAGGCTCGAGGTTATCGGCAAAAATTGAATCTTACGCCGGGGGGAAGATTAGTCAGTGCCCCACGGTTCTCGGCATGATTTGAGTTTTCGCCGAGTCTTTCCTGTCTGCATTATCCCCACAATATCTCCGGCTGTCTCACTGTGTCAAGTCGGCTTCATGATGAATTGCCGACTTAGAAACATGAACAAAAGACTTGCGGCCCAAAGAAATCCACCGCTATCAGTGCAAGTTCTCCGCCTCCCGAACCGGCCTCGCTTGTGACCTTCCTAAAACTCGCAATGCAAGGCCCACTTATCGACACCTTTGAGTCACAGGATACGACGAAAAAAAAATGGTGAATTTCTTTCGGTGCCGGCTGGGGCCTCCGAATGGCGGAGTGGTTTCGCAGGGTATATACCCGGCTGGGTCCCCGAGCCATATGTGACCGCTCTGATTTTTCGGCTGTAAAATCGCTGGATATCCTTTTCTTGTGATTGTTTGTTCATTCGATGCTACGCTCGATACCATGGCTAGTCAGACTGCCGAGAAGCCGGACAAGATGGCTACCGTCATGATGCCGCAATTAAGTTCCGATCCGCTTTCCGGCCCCATCCCGGCCGCGTCCGAGCCTGCCCGGCCCGCTGCCGTTGATGATGTGGTCATGGAAATGCCCACTTGGCGCAAGTGGGTTACATTGTTCGTCGTCTGCTGGATGGCCCTGCCGGTTACTTTCTCTGGAAGCTCGATCTTGACTGCGACGAAGGAGGTCGCTGCGGATTTTGGTGTTTCAACGCATGCAATCAGCACGGCTAACGCCGGCGTTTTCATCGCCATGGCCTTGTCGGCTTTGATCTGGCTCCCAACCAGCAACATCCTGGGCCGAAGGACCGCGTACCTGTTGGCGAACTCTCTGTTGACTCTGTGCTCGATCGGATCTGCGCTGTCCAACAACTTGGCGTGTTTTACCGCCATTTGGGTCATTGGAGGAACAACGGGTCCGTTTTTCCTCGTTGCGGGCCAGACGATCTTGGCAGACAATTTTGAGCCTGTAAGTCAGCACACCAAGTACAATAGCGGCTCTAACATTGGCATTAGACAACTCGAGGTACCGCAGTAGGGTTCTTCCTTGGAAGCTGCGTTGCTGCAAATACGATAGGTAGATCACAACGTCGAATTCAAGAGACAAACGCTGACTTTTGCAGCGCCTTTGACTGGCGGCGTCATTGTTGCATTCGCCAGCTGGAGGATCATCTATGGCGTTCAAGCTGGAATGACTTTCATTGGCCTGATCCTGGCGTATTTCTTCGTCCCCAGAGCAAGCGAGCTCACGCACCTGAAAGTCCCCGAGAAGGCCCCTGTTCATTCTGTCAGAGAGGTGATGCATGCATTTAACCCCATGGGTGTTTTGAGGGCTTTCAAATACCCCAACATTCTGGCAGCAGTAAGCCTTACATCCTGCATTATAATTGTCCGCGCACTAACTGTCGATAAAGAATGTCACCTGCGGCTTGCTGGGCTTTAACCAGTATGGTCTTCTTAGTTCCGTCCGACGCGTCATCAACCCTCGTTTCGGCCTGACCTCACCCTTGATCAGTGGCCTCTTCTACCTGGCACCAGGCGCCGGTTTCTTGTTGGGCAGTACTCTTGGAGGAAGGCTCTCGGATCACACCGTGAAGAGATACATCCGCAAGCGCAACGGACTTCGTCTGCCCCAGGACAGGTTGAGGGCCAGTCTGCCGGCGATCTTTGTAATCTTGCCGGTCGGTACGCTTTTGTATGGCTGGAGTGTGCAACAGGAGGTTGGTGGCATGCCGCTACCCATTATCAGTTCCTTCGTGCAGGGTCTCGGACTCATGTGGTCATTTAGTGGTCTCAACACGTATTCAGCCGGTAAGTCTATGGATCGACTACATCACTTAGCTGGGAAATTGCTAATTAATATTGCAGAGGCTCTTCTGGAGCATCGCACAGCTGTGATCAGCGGCAAGTATATCATTCAATACAGCTTTGGAGCTGGTGCTGTTGGTGGTCTGGTCCCCATGATTAATGCCATCGGGGTTGGGTGGGCTTTTACTATCAGTAAGTTTTGAGTTTCCTCTCTCGAAGAACATCAGCTGACGAAAGATTATAGCTGGCCTCGGGGCTCTTTTAGGAGGCGTCCTAGTGTTGATGATTGCACTATTTGCGTCAAAGGCACAAAAGTGGGTGGACAAAGTTGGAAGTGAAGATGATGAGTAATGGTTGAGAAAAGAATGGTTCAAATCTAGCAGTCATCATGGGAAAGATGGATATTAGCAAGGCGCTAAGGGATTCAAACGGGGTTCAAAATTGCATTTAGAGGCACGCATTGAAGAATATCCGATAGACATGGTGGTGTTGGTGGTGGTATTGTCTAATAGCCGGCACGCCCTTGTATCAGGGAAAGGGCGTCAGTGTCTAGCTAATTACGTATTGCGTTGTATGAGAGACAGATAATTATGAGATTTCCAAAGTGTGTGGCCAAAGAAAGCATGAAGACGGATCGCGATGAGGCAATGTCTGCCGAAGGGTTTGTCAAATCAACGCTGATCTCCTAGGCTTCGTCGCAAACTCCCCTGCGACTAGTCTACCTAAGACCCGAGCTCTTTTCATTGGGTCTTCATCGAGACAGCATACTTGCTCTTCGACCGAATCCAGGGACCGTAGTAATACAGCACATATGGGATTGGTGCAAGTACCGCCGCGATGCACGCCAGAATCGTCAGCGTGTAATGCGTACCCATCTTGTCGTAGAACGGAATTCCCACGACTGTCATACCGCCGGCGACGATGTATCTAATCAAGGCCACGAACGTAAGTGCCGAGGCTGAGTAAATCTCGTATGAGTCGATGATGTACATGTAAACGCACATGAAGATGCCCGTTACGCCGTACCCAAACATTACAACTGCAAGAATGGCCGACCAAATGCTGATGCTGGGGAAGTTGGTCCAGCCCAGCCAGAACAGGGATACGGGGACAGAAACGGCGGCTCCGAACATGGCGTACCACAGTCGGATTTCTGGCTCGAAAGATTTGTCCTCGGTCTGCTTCATTCTGTTCACCGTCATGCGATACACAAGTGGGACAAACGGAAAATTGATCTGCGTACCGACAAACATGGCGATGAAGATGATGTTGGCGAGGCCTTGGTCGAGTCCGTACGTCTTTTCGAAGATATCCGGCCAGCCAACCAGGAAAGTGAAGAGAACGATATACACGACGGTGATGTACAGCGTCATAGCGATAATGATCGGCTCAGTAAGCATGAGGAATGGTCTTGTCATGCTTGTCTTCAGTCGGGTGAACAGTGTTGCATCGACAATCTCGTGCTCGGACCGAAAGCGGTTATCCCCAGTGATGCGACGGTAGTGTGCCGCTTTCCACTGCAGCAATAACGGCCCGTATGTCTCTGGCATATACAGCCCGACGAGCACTAGTACGAGGCCGGAGCAGATCATCATCGTCCACTCGGTCCAGCGCCAGCTCACCAGAGGTGATGGTCCGATATAGGCGCCCATCACGGCACCTATCATCGGGCCTCCGAAACAGGTGATCGCGTAAAGTGGGAAACTCCACGTCTTCTCAACGCGATTGTACATGTCCGCGATTGAACCGCCGGAACATACTAGCGGCGTGGACGCGGAGCAACCTGCGAGAAATCGGAACGCAATTTGAGCGCCAAAGTTGGGAGCCAAACCGGATGCCATGATCCACAACATGAAGACTCCCATTGAGACGATGTAAACGGCATTGCGGCCAAAGGTCTCTGAGAAAGGACCCGCAATGAGCGAGCCTACACCCATGCCAACCAGGTAAAGGCCTAAAGATAGATTGTTAGCAAAATTCTAGCCGAGATACACCGACTGGTTTCCTACCTGTCGCCATAGATTCGGCGACTTCACTGACACCCAAGTCTTTCGCAGCTTGCGGGAGCACGGTCGCATCGATGCCGGAAGCGGCGCCGACAAAAAGCGCGATCACGGAGATCTGGAGCGTCACGCCGACGCGTCTCGCCAAGGACCAGTTGTGAGGGTCGAGGGGGTCATCCGGTCCCGCCCATCCGACAACAAAGACCCGGCCTCCATGACCCTCGTGGGCGGTGCGGTCTCGGACGTGGATGCCGGTGAGAACCCGACCGAGAGCAGTTCCTTCGGAATACTGGGTCCGCGTCGTACCCACGCGTTCGATGTCTTCGTCATTGCTGGACTCGGCGCTGCTGTCGCTGGTCGGCTCTAGGACTTGGCCTGGCCTCTCTTCTGGGTGCGCAGGATGAGCCTTTTCTTCGTCGAAAATCTGACCTGTTTTGGAACGTTGATGACTTGCCGGTTGTGAAGAAGACGCTGCTGCGCCCATGTCTCTGTCGATCTGAGCCTGGGCGGCGACCCCTGCCCGCCTATATTGTAGAAGCGACTGCATCGTCTTGGCTGCTCTCCGCTGTGACCGGGGAATATTGGCCACCCGCTGGAATGAATGTTCTCTGGGGAGAGTTGGCGTTATCTGGTCAGAGTGATTTTCCTAGATCAATGCAATGTGAAACTTATTGACCTATGACCGTTCGTTTCTTAAAAATATGATGACAGCTCTCCGGTTGAGTCATGATTGAGATGCAAATCTTCGCAACAGATTAGTGACCTCATCCATGGACCCTCACTGGAGCCAATACCATTATTAATCTGCTCGGGTTTTCAATGAACGGCAAGTTTTTATCGCCCTCTTGGGCTGATTGACATTCATTTCCGCGTTATTTCCACGGCTTTCAAGGAAAAGTAGCGTCACGATGCCTCTAGTCCGTTGAGATAAGGGGAGCTCGGGTAAATCTCGCGTGCCGAAGTACCTAACAATTTTTGCCGTTTGAACCCCAGAGTTCGCAGGCGCAAGATCGGGATCAAATGCTTGTCTGTAGCAAAGTCTCCGCCCGCTACGGGCCGCTGCCGAGCACCAAACATCGGAACCTGAGACCGGGTGCTGCCGACATGCCGACTTGCTGTGAATTTCAAGTTCCACTTCACCATTGCCTCGCATGTGGCTCAAATTTAATCCTGCCTTGACAATCGAGTCCTTTCAGATGAAGACAGAAGTGACGCTACACGAGTATTATCTCCTCCGGCTCGCTTTTGAAGAGATCCATCCCCCCTTTATGTGCAAAGAAGACAAAAGCTCCAACTCGCGCGTAGTTTCCGAGCTCCTCCATGGGATGAATAACAAGACCCCAGCCAGTCCGCCTGTGCCTTGGATCCGCGATGCTCTCATAGCTGCTGGCAAACGAGCTGTCGCCTAACTCCGCGTCACTCGGTACCCAGTCGTCGTAGGCCTCATCATCACAGTCCGCAAGCCACTTCATTTTGCCCCATTGCGACGTTGGCGAGCAACAGCTGCATATCAAAAATAGTTGCATGCTCTCTGGTCTCTGCACTGACGTCTCGCTGACTCCCCAGTCCAGCATGCAGGTTCCGATTCCGCCTGAGAACTTCCCGTAGGACGGACGACAGTCACCGCTGGGCCCCAAAGCTTCTCTTCCGACATCCGAAGGAAAAGCGCACATTTTACCCCTCAGTCGAAGAAAGGCCCCGCTAAGAGGTCCGAAGGTGTTGCTACCTTGGAGGTCTATGCGGTAGTCTATCAGGGCAAACTCGGGGCGGACGTGGCTCGGCTGCGTGACAACTTCGAAGAACGTCTTTTCTTTTTCGTCAGCGGCAGATCTCGCCTCTTGAGCAGCGACAGACATCGAAAATTGCCTGTCGGGCAGATTCTCGTAGCGTGCTGTCCTCGATGCCCAGCTCCATGAAGGAGCGATGTACGGATCTGCGTGCTGCAAGCTGTGTACTAGTGAGGCTAGGTCGCCGGCTAACGGCCGTGAGATCTCCCAAACCAGCTGGTGGTGGAGATCATTTTTCCACAGACCTGCAAGATATGTGTCTCCTGTGATCGTCGCGAATCCCTGAGCAGGACCGCAAAGCCCTGGGAAAATGTCCTCTCGATATGTCCAGATCCTACTCTGGGCTTCATTCACTGAGGTCCATTGCCAGTATGCTTCTTGCACGCTCTCCGCTGAGTGGATTGTGTCGGCAACACAGTTTCCGAGAGCCTTATTCATCACAGATCTCAATGGACCATGCATTGCATCTGTGGCAATGTGCCCGTTCTCGGAGACTGTCTTAGTTTCACAGACAAAATGGCACATAGAAGGCCCAAATACGATCATGCGCGGTGAAAGGACCAGCTCTTGAAAGGTCCAACCCCTACGATCCCACGAAGGGCGTTGGAGATCCACGTATAGTGATGGGCCGGGACGAGGGGCCCCCATCGCAAGTTCGTCAAGATCTGTGGAAGATAGAATGAGCCTGTAGGAGCTCTTGATGTGCTTGCGGCGCGATGACACAAAATGGACATCGAGACCTCCGGGCCGTGTTCCGAGATAGCCTTCGAGACAAGACTGCGAAGAAACAGGGCAGATGGTCACGGAGCAAGAATAGTACACATGGCCCATCATCTGACTCTCTCGGTCCCAATCTTCCTTGTCTCCTTGGATGATACAAATAGCGTCAACCCAAAGGTACCGAATACCGAGCGCCCAGCAAACCTTGACTGTGTCCCGCACGACAGGACTCAAGGAGCTAAGCGGCATTCCTTGACAGTGGGTTGCAATCGTACTTTTCGTAGTCTTTACCTGCTTTAGAGCGTCTCTTTTTGGTCCCCAACAATAGCTCAGTGCTGCATACTCCAGATCATCGATCGTTCGCAAGTTGAAAGCGTCTTTAGTGAGGATGAGTCGTGGGACATCCATCTCGCTCTGACCGACGTCAATAAGCCTAGTTGGTAAGAATTTCGATGCTGGTTTGATGTGGTCGCATTCGTCATCGCAGCTCTGAAGCTCTGACTTGAGCCATTCCACAGTGTCCGGGTCCAAAGGCTCTGGGGCGCACTTCGCGTCCACCCTCAGCCATTGAAGCAGGTCATCTTTCGCAGAGTCGTTAGAAGCGGACTGTAACAGACAAGCCGAGTAACCTACTGTTGCTGGTCTCAATGTCAAAATTCAGAACTGCAAGCTGGGTCGAGCGTGTCCCTCCCTCGACCTTGTATGCCTCGCACCTCCATTCAGCCAAACCAGGATCCGTGACAGAGACGTCATGTGCATCTCCTTGTCCGCCCCATAGATATCCCCCGTTAACAAGGATTTCGCCCTTGTACCCTACGTTCCGCTGGAGAAGCCCTTCTCGAATGAAGCCACACATACGGCAGCCAGTCGTGGCAGATTCAGCCATTCTGGGCAAGTCCGGCAGTGTATCTTTCCAACTGCGAACAGGTTTCATGATGATTATCTTGCCTCCTTCTTGAGAATGTCGCAGGGTTGGCTCATTGTTCCAGTTTATGCCTTCGGAAAAGCCATCGGCGCTATCGTCGAAGACTATAACCGAGCACCCTTGGCAAAAGCTCACATTGCCTGGGTGATCGGGTTCTTGAGATTGTTTTAGGCCCATGTCTTTTTGATGCGTGTTAAAAGAGTGGTCATCAGAATTGTGTTCAATACAACGCAAGTGAATGGAAACATGGACGGACGTTCCTTAGGAATGATCCCTGCGCATAAGCACTTACAGTTAGGGCACTTTGATGCAGGTTGATGGGGAGTCGTGTTGGAGCAAATCAGGGAGAACGGTCCTTTTGTATCCAGGGAGGAACGCCCGCGGTCCCATCTGCAGGCTAAGGGTCAGAGGGTCCGCTTTACCTAGCGAAACAGCTATGCATAACATGGAGGGAATTGAACACAGTGCAGTGTCAGATACTTTTTTGATTTTGATGTTGATGTTTAGGGTAAGAAAAATTTGAGAAATATGCCGTCGAAATCACGTTCCCTTTGCGTAGGACGAGATCAAAAATCTACCGCAAATAACAACAAATACTTTGATTTGGTTGTTTACTGAAAATAAACAGTCGACTGAAGGATTAATATGTGTTAATACATTATATTCGCTTATCGACTTGTATCTGTTTATAGAACTATTGGTATCGCAATAACCGAGTCCAGATTGATCTGGTTACTCGTACTACTTAATGCAGGCTGACTCTCTTCTCTGACCACCAATCTATTTCACGTCAAGCACTAACACCTCATTATTCTTGGTAAAGTCTTTGCAATCACTACATTTTTTCAATCCGCAAGTTCCTTTGGCGATGACGCAGACGACAAGATCGGATGTGGGTTCATTTGTGTCCTTGGGGAAGAAGGATCGAAAGTAATCACATCCCCTTCTCAGTTACGGACGTCCATTCACAGATCTCATGCTGACCGCAATAATTTTAGACCCAGCGCTCCACTCCTGACCTGGAAACTTGAAGCCAGCCAGCGCCTTTCGCTCACCACGCCGTACCCGATCATGAGCACCATACACCGCGCCGCAGACGATGATAGCAAGGGCAGACGTTGTATCTTCCACTGGTCCATGTACACCAACGCGTTTGCCGGGAGCGGGTGCATTCTCGTGCGCCACAATGATAACGGCACCTTCGAAAAGGTACTCGTGGACAACAAGTCGGGTCTCGTAGCATTATCAGAGCAAACTATCGACAGCTTGATCGTATCCGGACAACATCAAGCTAACCTATTTGAACTCGGGCCCGGAGAGCAGACGAGCCAGACCAGACTGGATCTCCCTGAGCGATACTATCGCGTACTGAAGGCAGGTGAGACGTACTCGCTGGTCTTTCGAGGAGTTGAGATCGGTATGTGGGCCTGGGGCAGCATCCAAGACAATGTAGGACTTGAGATGAAGGCTGGGACGCTACTTCCATCAGGACTCAGGTCGCGACCGCGTGCCAAAAAGGGCCAAGGTCAGCCCCAGCTGATCATGCCCGGGGGAGCACTACTCACCTTCACGGCAGTGGCAGAGGAGGTAGCCTGGCCTGAACGTGCGGCCAGAGAAGCACATGTAGGATTCCTGGCGGCGAACACGGAGGAGCAGAGGTGGCGAATGATGCAGCAGGCAGCAGCTCGCTGCAAGGCGGAATCGGCTGCGCCGCTGGCCCCCTCTGATCGAATGTGAGTATCCAGTATTATTTATGCATGGTCCTTCTACACGAGCTAGGCGTCTAATGTTGCAGCAGCCCCGGGACACCAATATTCTCGGCGTCACTTCGGTGCCCGCCCACACTGCGAGGCCGTGGACACTTCGACGTCGAGATCGTGATCAAGTACGAAGGCGTCGAGGGGAGTGGCGACCAGCCTGTGACATTCCATTGGTTATCTCTGGTGTCTGAGCAACAGCCTGGAGGATTTCAAATCTATCGCCGTCGGCGAGGTGATGCTCCAGGCGGTAGCAGTGCTGAGAGCGGTACCTGGGAATCCTGCGAGCTCGAAGAGACCAGCTTTGGTTTCATGATCGTGGACGAGCCGGACATTTCCGTTCGTGTTGGGCAGCACAAGCACTTCACGAGCTTACGGCCGGGGGAGACCTGGATAACGACCCAGACCCTCTCTGGAGACGACGCGGAGTTGCCTCGGGATATGGCCCCAGGTGACGTCTTTCGCTGCACTTTTGAGGAGGCTGCAGTTGATTGGTGGGATTGGGGAATCATGGAGGATCATGCAGAGACGGTGGTTAAGCTGCCGTGTCATGAAGCTGGCAATGTCACCGAGCCATCTGACAATGGAGGTCGGCCGAAGCTGGTAGTTTCTAGCGCGAAGCCAGTTGAGTTCGCGATAATCGAGTAGTTACACGTCGTCAGATCTTGGAACTTAACCGCATTACCAGTGGAAATCCTTACTAACAGATTTTCAATCTGCCTAGAAATGCGATTAGAGTAAAATATGTTCATTCGTGTTCGCGCCCTGCAATTTGGCCTAAATTGAGACCTTCAGGCAGCCCCCGCCACTTCAGATCAGAGGCTCCCTTTCGCCGTTTCCACCTTGAACCCCCGCATGCCATCCATTGTGCTGCATGGCAATGTACAAAAGGTCCGCCTGAGCGATCACAAAGATAATGTAGTCGATGAGCACAAACCCGACCATCTGAATCCAGGCGAGGAACGCCCTCCCGAAAATCGGAAAGGGCCAGACCAAGCGACCAGGCCACGCAACTCCCACAGCGAAGAACACAACCGCCTGCGCCGCGAGGCCCACGACGCTTAGCGAACCGAGTCCTGAGCCTTCGGGGCGCGCACGAATTGTACGTGCTTCCGCATATAGAGCAGCGATGCCAAAGATCGTGATGATCGGGGTCAGAAAGTAGGCGTGGAAGCCGAGGAACAGAGCGTCAAACCACCTGCGGCCTTCCCTAGATGATGGGCTGGCTGCGACAATGATGAGGGGGGCGAGAGAGATGAGTAGATAGGTCGTGTAGATGGCAGAGACTTTGGCGGGCACGCCGCGAGGTTCATCGCTTGGATAAAACACGATGCATGAAACGAGGCTGTGGTGTCCAAGTTCTTTGTTAGCAACCTGATGATTGTGCAGCGTCGAGGGATATGCGTACATCAGCACCCATAGAGCCCAAACGATGGTAAACTGGGCGAGATTCAACCAGTCGCCGAGGGATGCGGGCTGGTGCACGAACACATCGCTGTCTTCGACGCCCGTCAAAAGGGTAAGGTCGATCGTGAGTAGCTCAGTCGCGACTAAGAGGTTGAAGAGGACGTAGTAGAGGCTGACTCCTGAGCTGTCACGACGCGACCATAGCCGTTGGAGCTGAGGCAGGAACGATGCGAAGGTGAGCAGCAGGAATACACTAAAACGCGAAGTTCGCCAAGTCAGGGTCGCCAACTTGTGCCCAGTAACATGGGGTTTGGAGAAGTAACGCACATTCTGAGCCAGTTCGGGATTGCCATATTAAGTATAGATGGGCTGGATATGTCTTGGTTCGGATGGTAATGCAACGGAAAAGGACTGGACGTGTGCGATTATGGGGAGTCCAAGTTCGTGTTATCGAGAGATTGCTGCTGAGAACGAGTGGAGGTTTATGTTGAACTCCCGCTGCGCCGTTTGCTCCGTCCGCTCCTCCCATCTCCTCCTTTGTTTCAAATTGATGTCAGCCTTACCCGGCACCTGCGTTGGCCGCCCCGCGCCTCCCGTCCGCATATACAGCCCGAATCCTTCGGCGAGGCGGGATGGCTATGCGCGGCATTTTCTCAGGAACGAAACCCGGCTCTGACCAATACAACCCGCGTTTGGATGGAGCTTGTTCTGCCGATCGTCGTGTGACAGATATTCTAGTGCTGACTGGCTGAATAGAATGGCTGGAAGAAGTGGCCTTGGCTCCCGGCCCGCCCTCGGCCAATACAACCCCACGATTACTCCCCCACAATAAGCGCCTGGAGGTTGTGAACATTTGCGGTCTTGTCTTGCCACAAAATATCATGATGTTTTGGTCAACGTGAGGATTGATAGGGTTGAGAAGAGAGTTACGAGTGCCTGAATACAACTCTCAAGCCAAGCAACCCATGTTAGCCTTGTCTTGGCCAAGAGCCTTGGATCCCGTCACGCCCCCAACATTTAATTATTCTCACTTGGTTATGCAAGTTAAATTAAAAATTACTGAGTTATTTGCTACTTGGTTGCGTACTTCCTGGTCTTGTTAGGATCTGCGGAAACTCCCTCAGCCCACTCCTGCGTCGAGATGCCAGCTTCTTGAGGTGCCATGGGCAGCAAGTTGAGAGTTGAGTTGAGGAATGCTGCGTATTATCCTAATTATAGCATGGCTGGCTGTAGTTGGGGTCTACGGCGTTTTGTCAGTTTACTGCGGCATCTGGATGTCAGCTTCGTGAAGGCTCGTGAAGTGGATGTCAGTTAGGCAGAGAGAGAGAGGAAAAACGGGGAGTGTATAGGAGTTTCTGAAGTATTGGTTGATTCAATTGCGATCTAGAAGCGTATATAAGTCTCTCTAATGCCCAGACAATTTTCTTTCCAAGTCACAGATCCAAGGGAAGAGGCCAGCATCAACTGGTCGTCTCATCTCTCGTTCAGTTTCCCACAATTGTTCAGTGCCCAAAGAATCTCTTCAGCATGAATCTCTTGTCACTCTTTCTCGCAGTTTTTGTGCTGGTCGGCTCCAATGTTGCCGTTCATGCATCACCAGTCGATGCCGGTAACAAGGGCAGCGGCTCGCATCAGCTTCTTGCACGAGAAGACCCTCCCGTCATGGTGCCCGTCAACTTTGCCACGGGCCAAGGTGAGTGTAGTGACGAGAGAAAGACTATCATCCGCACCGAGATGTCGTGGGCGTATGCGATGGCCATCGAAGCGTACAACGACCCCCAATTCGGCGACTACTACAACCACTTCTTCTCCCAAAGTCTTCGCGACCAGAACGACTTTAGTGACAAGGTCAAGGAGCGCTATCGTCGTGTCACGCTCAGGGAAAGGGGAACCAGTGGTGCGCTGGGGGACCACCTGAGGGGCCCCCGCACACTAGATTATAGTTAATCCTTATAGAGATTTAAGGGGGTCTATATATAGATTTTTAAATAAGTAAATTTAAATAAACGTTAAAACCTATACCTAAGAAGTAATCGCTAACTCTAGTACTCTATATAATACCTTAATCTAATATATTTAAACTTCTACTTATTCTAATAAGTATACTAACTATTAGAGTAATAATAATATCTAATAGTACCTAAGTAGCTTAATAGTAGAATACTAGTAGTACTACTACTATAACTACTAAGAAGGACCTAATATCTATAGATATAATAGAGGAGGATAACCTCTTTATAGCTAGTAATAGAAGACTAGTTAAAAACTTCTAAATACTAAATATAGATATAATAGAAAACTTCCCTATAAAATAGGTTTAAGTTATCCTAGAGAAAAAAACTATAAAAATAAAAAAAAAGAAAATACTTAACTAGATCTTTATACTAAGAAATAGAGAAAACCTCTAAGAAATACTCTATAAAGGACTACTAACTACTTAACTAATAGAAACCTTAGCCTCTAAGTAGTACTAAAATAAGAAGTTATTTAAGAACTTATCCTCTTTTTACTTTAAAAGTAGTAGATAGACTAAAGTTAATAACTTCCTATTTAAATTAAAAAGCTATTTTAAACTAAAGGGGAGTAATCCTATTAATAATAAAAAGAAGGTTTTATATATAGAAGGATACTTAGAGAGTACTATTTTATAAAAATAGATAAAATATATAGATACTAAATATAATAATAATATAATAAAAGTTTCCTAAAAGGAAATAGAGAAATAGCTAAAAGATACTATTATAGATAGCAATATAAAGGTATATTAAGCTATAATTAAACTAAAAGAGAAGCGCTAGAAACTAAACTAATCCTACTAATAATTTATTAATAAATATAAAGTAATTAAGTTAAAATACCCTAATAGATAACTAGAGAGAACCTAAATAATTAATATTATTAGCTAGCTACTCTTAGAACTAAAAGATTAAGTTATAGTAAACAGCTTACTAAATATATAGCATAAATTTAATAATATTGCTAAAAGAGCTAAAGTAATATATTAACTGCTATAAAATAAGAACCTCTAGCAGTATATACTATAAGCTTAGAGGGGAGATAGCTAGTAAGCCCTTATTTATATCTTTAAAGAACCCCTCTAAGTAGCCTTAGTAGTAATAGCTTTAATACTAACGCTCTATAAAGATAATACTAAAACTAAAAAAAAGTAAAAGCTAATATCTAACTAAAGCTCTACTGCAAAAGTCTAAACTTAAGTTACTTGCTATAACTATAGTAAACCTAACTACTACTCTAACTAATATAGAGAGGCTAACTACTATAACTATAGTAAGCTAAAGCACTCTAGATACTATTACTATAAAACTTAGAAAGCTACTAGTATAAACGCTATTTAGATCCTATAGGAAGGAGAATAGAAGTACCTCTATATTAAAATAGTTTTAAGTATCTAAATAAGAGGGATATAAAAAAAAGTAAAAGCCTTTATTAACCTAGAAGCTAATAAAAACATCTTTAACTAGAAGATGCTACTACATAATAAAAGCTTATTAGAGGGTATTAATAGAAACCTACTACTTAAGAGAATATAGGAATTTTAAGCCTCTAACTATAGAAAAAAAACACTAGTAACTAAAGTAATAGATAATTTAGAAGTAATAAAATTAAAATTATATAACTTCTAAATTAATAAGATAGAAAACTATAATATTATTTTAGGTATCCTCTAGTGTTATACTGTATAGCTTAGTTTTAAGTAGAGAACCTTTAAGTAGATATATCTATTTAGTAAAAATAGCATCTAAGTAGTTACTAAGAAAAAAAAGCTAGAGAAAGTAAAAGAAGAAGTAAAGGCTATATTTATAGTAATACTAATAGTATAGAAGATAGAAATAGATACTAAAATAGAAGTAAGTAATTAGTAAGAAGTATTATTTAAATTTAAACTCTTTAAAGTATATTCTAAATAAGCTTATATATTTAATACTATACTTATAAGCAAACCTATAAGAAAAAAAGGCTATACTTATACTATTAAGCTTAAACTTAAACATACCTCTCTATTTAAGCTTATTTACTTACTAGTAGAGAAGAAGCTAAAGAAGCTAAAGAGGTACTTAATAAAAGCTTTTATAAATAGATAGATTAAATAGTTAAAAAGTCTAATAAGAGCTTTAATTATATTTATACCTAAGAAGAAGAGTAAATTATACCTATATATAGACTACTAAGGCTTTAATAGTATAACTACTAAAAACTAAATACCTCTACTTTTTATTAGTAAGATATTAGACTACTTTAGAGATATAAAGGTTTATATAAAGCTAGACCTAAAGGATATATACTACTAAGTATATATCTATAAAAAAGATAAATAGAAGATAGTATTCTATATAAAGTATAGCTACTTTAAATACTAGGTTATACTATTTAGACTTATTAATACCCTAGTAATATTCTAGATATATATTAATAATACCTTTATAAGTTTTATTAATATTATATATATTATCTACTTTAATAATATCTTTATT
The DNA here is from genome assembly GCA_020226115.1 of Colletotrichum viniferum. NCBI lineage: Eukaryota > Fungi > Ascomycota > Sordariomycetes > Glomerellales > Glomerellaceae > Colletotrichum > Colletotrichum viniferum. Next base: position 106,005 of record JAGFBE010000053.1, read on the forward strand.
TTCTCAAAAGATAAAGCTTCCTATACTAAAGCTATTAAAGAGATATTCTATTAGTTAGATACTACTAGTCTCTATATAAACCTTAAGAAGTATGAGTTTTATATAAATAAAATATAGTTCTTTAGGTTTATAATCTTACTAAAAAGTATTATAATAGAATAAGAGAAAGTAGAGGTAATTATAATATAGCTAATATCTATTAGTATCTAAAATATTTAGGTTTTCTTAAGGTTTATAAGGTTTTATTATTAATTTATCTTTAACTATTTTAAGATATATATATTATTAATAGATAGACTAATTATTAAAACGTAAAGGTAATAAGTAATAACTAATGAGGTATTAGAAGCTTTTTATAAACTATACTTAATATTTATAAAAGCGCTAATCCTAAAGTATTTCAACCTATAGCTACTTATATAAGTAGAGATAAATACCTCAGTATATATAATTAGAGTAGTGTTATCCTAACTTTACAATTAGATATAGCATCTAGTAGTATTTATATTAAAGAAGTTAAAAAGTATAGAATTACACTATAAAATACTAAAAGTAAAGCTATTAGCTATCTAAGATATAGCTTTATACTAGAAGCACTATTTATTATACACTAACTACTAAGCCCTATTCTTAATAGACTATCTAAAGTACTAATACCTCATAAGTAAGCTTTAGCTAAATAGCTAGTAAGCCTAACTCTTATAGAACTTAGTAGTTTTTAACTTCTATATTAAATATTACCTTAAGAAGATAAACCTTATAGATAGCCTCTCTAAATAACCTAACTATAAGATAATAATAGAGGAAGTTAATAAAGCTAATAGAGCGTTTCTAAGTAATTTCTTATAATAGTTTAAAAAACCTATAATAATAGTAATTAGAACCTAAGTAGTTAGTAGAAGATTATCCCTATTAATATAAGCTAACTTAATACTAGAGACACTAAAGTTAAGCCTAGTTAATACTATTAAAACAGCTTAAACTAATAACCTTAAACTAGCTATAGAAGAGTAGTAGTAATAAGCTAACTAAAGATATAATAATAAAAGAAGGATATAATATAAAGATACCCTTATAATACTAAATAGATCTATACTATAAAAGTAAATCCTAATTACTTTCTATAATAAGCTTACTAATAAGCACCTAGAGGTTACTAAAACACTCCAGTATATATAGAAATCATTCTTCTAGAAAATAATATCTAAAAATACTAAAGAACATATCAAAACTTATACTATATACTAGTAGATAAAGCTATAGCATTATACCTTTTATAGAATACTTAATCTTCTACTAGTACTTATCTAACTATAGGAGAGTATCTCACTAAACTTTATTACTAAACTACTAGTATTAAAGCTACTTAAAAAATAAAGCTATAATAATATACTAATAGTAATTAATTAGTTAATAAAATACACCTTATATATACTTACTAAGGAGTTACTTATAGCTAACTAGTTATTAACTCTACTTATCTACAAAATATTCCTCTAGTTTAAGATTCTATAAATAATAGTATTAAATAGAAGGTTTCTATTTACTAGCTGATTTTAAGTATTAGTATACTATTAGCTAGCTATCTAGAAGAAGCTAAGCATAACATATTACCTTTAAACTGATAAATAGATAGAATAACAAAATTAGAATATAGAACACTTCCTATAGGCCTACTATAATAAAAAACAAAATAACTAAGCTAAGTAGTTACTAATAATATAGTTTATATATAATAACAGTTAGCATAATACTACCTATACTACACCTACTGAAGCGCTAATAGAATACTTACTATAAGAACTATATAACGTAGAACTTTAAAGACTAGTACCTATAGAAATACTAACAGTAACATAACGTATTACTAAGTTAACTAACTAAAAGGTAGCTATTAAGTAACTACTAGAATAATTAACAAAACAGTATAAAAAATAGTATAACTAGAGACAATTAATAGTATATTTTAAAGTTAGTAAAAAAGTACTCCTATATATAAAGCATATTTAGCAGAAACAACTATTAAAAAAGCTTTCTAATAAGTATATAGAACTATTTAAAGTTCTATAGGTTATTAGAAAGAGAGTAGTATATAAACTAACTTTAAGTCCTAACTTATATATCTATAATATCTTCTCACTCTTATAACTTAAGAAATTCTATAGTATAAATAACGCTCTATAATAAATACTAATTAAAGCTAAAAGTAATAATAATATCTATAAAGTTAAATAAATAGTTAATTATAAAAAGCCCCCCTAAAACTAATATTACCTCATTAAGTAAAAAAGGTATAGCGAAAAAGAAAATTTATAGAAGCTTTAAAAAAATATAGTAAAAGAATTATATAATAACTATAAAAATTACCTCTACTAGAAAACTATAAAATAAACACTAGGGGAGAACTAAGAGAGATAGTAAGAATAAATAGGTAAATTTAATTAGGCTTAATAGCTAAAAAGTCTAAAAATAGCCTATAGAGAACTAGAGTAAATAAAACTTTTAAAATACCTAAAGGTAGTATAGTAGCAGAATACTAAGGGGAGAGTAATAGAAAACTAAAAAGCTACTCCTCTTTAACTTCCTTTTTATAACCTTTTTTACTATTTTTACTATTATTACTAGCTATAGCTAGCTTAAAAGCATACCATAGAATAAAATTTAACTTTATAGATAAAAAATATACTACTAAGTAATTACTAAAGGGGGAGTAAAAGATATACTATTTTACTATAAAGTTCTATAAACTCTTAAAAAACCTCACTAAAACTATTAAAAAGCTAGTTTTACTCCTAAAAAACTTCTAAAATACCCTCCTAGTAACTAATAGTATAAATAGTAGCTAAAGCTTGCTTTTTAGTAGAAAAAGTAATACTCTTAGTAGTAGTAACTTTATAGTTATATACTAAAACTACCTCTTCTTCTACCTCAGCTTTATACTTCTTAAGCTAAATAGCTAAGTTAGCTTTAGCCTAAAGAACCTTTCTAACTATAAACTAAGCTTCTTTAATATCAAACTATAAATAGTTAAAATAAATATAACTAGAGAGGTAGTAAAAAACTACTAAAGTACTACTAGAAGAGTAAAACTAACCTTATTATCTTTAAAAAACTAAATAGAGTTATAAAAGAGAGCAATAAAATTAATAAAATTATTAAGCTTAAAAATAGCTTAACACTAGAGGATAAAAAGCTACTAAAAAGTTAGTAGTAATTCTAAAAGTAACTAAACTAAAGAGGAAATAACTTACATTAATATAAAGCTTACTATTTATATTAGTATAGCGCTTACACTTAATAGAAACAGCTAAAACTAAAAATATCAATATAACCTAAAAGAAAAAAAAAAAACTACTAAAAGACTACTAAAAGAAAAGAGAATACTTACTAATAGTCTTAATATAATACACTATTCCTACTATAAAAAAGTAGCTATTAACTAGCTTAAAGCTAGCCTATACTATAGCATAGTAGCAGTAAGAAAGATAGTAAAAGCAGTTAGTATTAAAGTTATTAAACTTATTATTATTATTATTATTATTATTATTATTAAAAGAGACTAAGCTAGATAGGGGGGAAGCAGAAGTATTAGTAAGAAGTATAAAGAGATTAAAGATAGTAGTAGTAGCAGCAGTAATAGCAGCAGCTTCAGCAGCAGCTTACTCTTAGCTTTTAGTTCTAGCTATAATAAGAGTAAAATAGAAGAGAAGCAGTAGACAAACAGAAAAACAAAAAAACACAAAAAAAAACAAAAAAAAAACAAATATATAAGTGAAAAATAACATAAAAAAGTTAAAAAGAGAGAAAAAAAAGAAATTTTTAAAAAGCAAAAAAATTAAAGAATAACTACTAAAAAAGCAGTTCTATATAGGTCTATAACTTATAACTAATAATAACTTATAAGATTATATTATTTAACCTTCTAAGTAAACAATATATTAAGTATTACTAGAGAGAAACTAGCGCTCTAATAGTAGTATAAAAGCATAAGAAGTTTAATTATTTTTAGAGTTTTATAACTATACTAGTAATAGAGATCTATAAGTAAGTAGTATAAACCTAGAAAGTAAATAGTATAAACTTAATATAACTACTCTACTAGTTTAAAACTAGTAATTACTACTTCTAAATAACAGATTATTATATACCTATAATAACCTAAGTTAATATACTCTACTTATCTTAACTACTAGAGTTTTACTAAGCTATAGAAAGAGCTATATAAAAAAAAAGAAGTATTTAAAGCTCTAAAGAAGTAGTTACTAAGGGAAATACCTATAAATAACTAAAAAGTAACTAGAAGCTTAAAGAAAGCTTCTATTTAAAGTATAAATAAGAAACCTATAAGAAGGAACCTATAGAACTATATAAGAGGAAAATAAGAGAAATACTTAGAGAAGTACTTCTAATTACTTAGCTTTCTATAAACTAAAGAGGTAGCTCTAGAATAACTATTTAGTTCTAAATAAAATATATACTTAGAAGGCGCTTTATTTATAGAACTAGCTAGAGAGATAGTTTTACTAGTAAAACGCTATAACTAGTCTAAGTCCCCTAAACTTAGACCTTTTATATAAACTAGAAGAAATACTTAAAGTACTCTAAGGGGGTAGACTATATTAGTAGAAAGTTTAAAAGCTAGACTTTAAGGGGAAGAGGATTATATTATACTTAGGGAAAAAGGAACTAGTAGTACGCTAAGGGACCACCTAAAAAGCCTCTATACATTAGATTATAGTTAATCCTTATAGGGATTTAAGGGGGTTTATATATAGATTTTTAAGTAGGTAAGTTTAAATAGACGTTAAAACCTATACCTAAGAGGTAATCGCCAACTCTAGCACTCTGCGCGACGCCCTGATCTGACACGTCGCATAGCAGATAGTGAGTAGACTATCCGCATCTGATGAGAGTCAGCCTATGTTGGCTTGTGGCGGTCTGTGCAGGTACTGACGTGGGCATGTTCACCTTCTAGTTCTCAGTGGTAGATCGCCAGAGTTTACCGTCACGGTAACCTGCGACGAAACCAAAGATGGGTGCTGGAAGAAAGGCTGGTGGGCTTCCGTGGGTACTCCCTTAGGACGAATAGTTTGGACTGATTTACTGATGCAAATGGGGATCGCCAGATGAACGACAACTTGCAGGTAATGAACGTTTGCGACGCGTTCTTCGAAGACAACGGCGGTTTCCTCAGCGATTCGACCTCAGCGACGCTGGACGCCTGCGATAACGATGTCATGGATCTTCGCTATGCGCAGCGGGCCAAGTCTGGCATCTTACTCCACGAGATGACCCATACATCTTACGGCGTGAACAAAGAATCAGGGTATGTAGCTCACCTCTCAAAACCACCTCTCACCATTCCCGTGGGACCTTACTGACGTTACACTGCGATCAGCGCTCTCGACGTGGCTTACGGCTACAACGGCTGTACTGCCCTCGCAGCGGGAACCTTCGACAGGTCCTGCGTCTCATACAAGGCAAAGCCCAAGAAATCAGGAACCCTGCCCACCCCTGATAAGATCATCTGCCAAACCACCAACTCAGACGGCGTAATTGTGGAGGGTTTATGCCCCGCGGACTACAGCGAGAACAATGCCGACACGTACTCGTTCGTCGCCGCCGGCATCTTCTTCAGCAAGCGCTGCAACAAGGTGATCCCCTACCCCGCCACCACGGGCCCGCCAGCCAGCGGAGGCGGCACGAAGAGACAGGTCATCACCTCGTGCCCCATGGCCGACTATGTCGTCTGGGACGGTGACGACGAGAGCGCGAGAACACGTGTGGCCGGCTACGCGCACTTTGGCGACTCGTACGCCAGCGGCATGGGCACGGGGACGACGTCGGGCGACGCGTGCCGTGTCGGATCTAACAACTACGGCGACCTCATCTACAAGTGGCTCAACGACGATTCCATCGCGTGGGAGGGCCCCAAGTCTTGCTCTGGCGACACCACGGTCGAGTTGATGCAGAAGCTTGACGCTTGGAGTACGGCCGCGGACACCAACGTCGTCACGCTCACCATCGGCGGTAACGACCTCGGCTTCTCGGACCTGGTATGGTACTGCATAATCACACCGAACACGGCTAGACTGGGATCGACGAACCGCAAGAACTGCGAGGAGGCCCAGGCGAAGGCCTTCGCCACGATCCAGGATGAGGGCGACGACGGCTTCAAGGCAAAGCTGAAGGCCGCTTATACGAAGGTCCTGCAGAAGGGCCACGACGCTGGCACCGACATCATGCTATATGTTGCAGGCTACCCGGCCTTCTTCAACACGTTGACAGAAGACTGCAAGGACTCCTCGTTCCACTACTGGTGGGGCGGATACAAGCCTTCCTCCGACTGGCCCCTCAACCGCATTGTCTACCTCACAAAGAAGCTGCGCAGTGAAATGTTCGAGCTCGTCTACCGGACGAACATCGCCATCAGCGAGGCGGTCGACGAGGCCAACGAGGAGTGGGGTGAGACCGCGGTGCGCTTCATCAATATCGCCAACTCGTTCGACCCGAGGGACGGGACCGGCCACAGCTGGTGCTCCAGCGACGACGTCCACGAGCCGGACGAGAACCGGGAGGACACCTGGTTCTTCCTCAGCGGCTGGAAGGACTTCGATGCGGAATCCGCAGCGGCGGTCCGGTCCCGAGCCCAGGACGAGGCCGAGGCGAAGGCGCTCATCCAGGCGGGCAACGCCACTCTGCCGGATGCCAAGGAGTGTGAAGGCGTGACGGGATCGTCTGGAGGCGACCCTTGGAAGTTGTGGCAGTGCCGCATGGCCGAAGCCGTCGCCGAGGACCCCAGCGGCCCGGCGGCCGCGAGGTTGAATGCTACGAACCGTGCTCTCGGCGGTGGCAACATGACCATCCAGGACATCGACTGGTGGGTTCCCACGCGCCAGATCAAAACGTTCCACCCGAGGACGCGCGGCATGATTGCGTACCGGGATGCCATCATCCACGAGATGCAGCTCTACGGACAGATCTGAGGACGCGGGAAGCATGTTTCTCTCTTTTCTGGACTCCCCTTGACCTTTCCCCTTTTCGAATCTCTGTCTGTCCGTTCTGGTGCCTGTTTCTCTTCTGAACATTCTGGGAAAAGCATACTCTGTAGATACTGCTAGACTATATTTACCTTGAACAAGACTTCTTATTTCTTTGTGTAAGACCAGGTCTTGACGGTTATCTCTCAGCGGGCGAGAAATGAATTCTTTACGCATAATTCTACCGGTCTCAACACAGCCTTTAACACTAATCAGTATTGCGGCTTACTTCTCTCCAAGGCAGAAACTTTGTATAGACGGCTTGGACTGCTGCACTTTAGCTTGCCCGGCAAGGGCGAGCTTGGAATATGGCTTCAAATTATTGCGGGGCGCGAGGTGCGGACATAGTAAGTGACGAAATCAACTTTCATAATACTTTGTTAGCAACAAAGTATGGTTAGGATTATAGTCAGCTCTTGGGCCGTAAGACATCGCTCAAAACGCCAAACTCCTGCCAATTTTCGCGCCGCCATAGGAAAGCTCTAGCCATCAACAAATGTAGGATCATGAAACGGATTTCTTCCGGAGTCCACTGTCAAACGGCAAAGCATTTTCTCCCCCGGAGCTTTGATACTTGTTCCAAGCCACGCATCCATCTCGGACAGCGGTTGGAATATCGTACGCCTGTACCGCCTTTGGTTTGACCAGGAAGTTGGCAATGAGACCTGGGCTGGCATGCCAAGCAGTATGACAGTGAAAGCTCCAGGTACCGGGGTTCTTCGTGTCGAATTGAACAACAAGATGGCCGTTTCGACGAAGAAGCTCCGTATCGGAGCGAGCTGGGTTCTTCTTGTTGGTGATGGAGCCGTTCCAAATGCCATCGCCCTCGGCGAGTATCTGGAAGTTGCCCCCATGGATATGCATTGGATGAATGGAGAATGTGTTTTGAACAATGACTCGAACGTGGCGTACGTCATCCGGCACGGTCGTTAGGATGTGCTGCGGTTGGGAGAGATAGTCCGTTTTCCCGTCGGCCGCCTCCAGTAAAAGAGGTCGACTCCAGTCAGCTTGGAAGGAAACGTTGTTCATCAGCCACAGCCAGTTGCCAGTTGCATTTGTCTTGTAAGACACATTGTAGAAGACGGTCATGTCAGGCTTCGGGACGCGCTTCCTGAAGAGCGGCTTCACCTTTGGTAAGTCATACTCCAAGACCCTGTCAGCATGATGTACATCGCAATTCCGAGTTCAAGTACGACTTACATGGCCACAAGATGAGTTGGTAAGCGCATAAGGAATTTCAAGTGCAGCGGGAACGGGTACAGTGGTTGGCAAAGCCTGGTCATAGAAAATAGTTGCGATAGTCTCGTTGACGTATGTGGTCGCACATCGCGATCTCATGCGCATGGCATACGCAGAGGTGGGGTCACCGGTAGCCTTGACGAGCACCTCAGCTCTGCCACCTACACCGAGAGCGATGTAGTCGACCTCGTATGGTTCGACAGGCGTCCAGTCCATCGTTGTCACAATAAGTTTGTGGTTGTCAATCGAAAAGACTTGGATGGCCTGGGCACCGGTGTTGATGAGGCGCAGCTTATGGGTCTTGCCAGTCTGGAACATGAACTGTGGCTTAGGAGCACTGTCGTGACATGTGACGTCGGTGATAGAGGGAAACTGGTAGGGCGACAGAGAGCAATCGTACGGATTCATGCCGTTGATGAGCTGGTTGGCCGAATGTGGGACTGTCACGTTTTCATCGGTACTGGTCGAGATGGCGCCCTCCGCGATGCCTTCGTAATCTCGGTGGTAGAAGTCGGAAAGCATAATAGGGCCGAGATCAATATCGTAGTCGGCGAACGTTGGACCGTGAATGATGATTGGGCCCCACAGCCCTCCGGCGTACTGGAGTGCGTGATGGCCGTGCCACCAACTTGAGCCATAAGTTGAAGCCTTCCATCGGTAAGTGAAGCTTTCACCGGGTACGATTGGGCATTGGGTAATCCCAGAGACGCCGTCCATCCACGGGGTCTCTTGCTGGTGAATTCTATGCGGTCGTCAGTGAGACTCCCAAAGGAGGCTGAGCTCGGTAACTCACCCATGCCAGTGGATAGCTGTGCCCTCTTCCGGACCAGTGATGTTATTGTGGACTGTGACCTCGACGATGTCACCCCAATTCGCCTCAATCTGAGGCCCAGGAAACTGACCGTTCACAAGTAGAAGTTCCTGTTCTGCAATGCAACAACCACTATGTTAGAAACGGGACGGTCCGAGTGAAGGATTGCGCAATGCGACATACCGAACCCATCAGGGGCTGCCCAGGTTCTCTCCACTGTCCACTCATACTTGCGAACGACGCCTGTGTCGGGCACATTTTCTGGGTTTGACTTGCATGTGCGACTACCCCACGGGGCTTCCTTCTTGTCTCCGGCGGGGTCGTAGTCTCTCCATCGAGGCAAGCCGGTTGCGGCTACGTAAGATACGGAGGTCTGTGTGCGGACTTCTTGAGAATGTGCTTGAGCGGAATGTGGGAGGCCAGAAAGCAGACCGAACAAGCTGAGAAGGTTAGCGCGCCGGCGATTGAAGTCGGCCCCCAGAGCCGAGTCGGACTGCAGAACAAGAACATACCTTAGCGCCGCTGGTATCGACAACTTCATTGCGCCGGCTTAGGTACACGATAGAGAAACGCAGTTTCTTTCCGGACACAAACCAATTGCGCAGTGAATACAGTTTATGATGGTCAGACTCGGTGTTCCATGGCATCTCAAGGCACACGAACGTCTGACCTTTATGTTATTCCAGGAAAGCCCGATGCACGATGCGGACGGGCCGGACCAGTCGGCGACAATATTCTGGATGCCAGCAGCGCCTGCGGCTGAGAACACCTCGCCAAAGCCACAATTAAACTCCATGCCTGAATTAGTTTCCGAGGTGTCCACGACCTGGTTCTAGGACATCGGGTAGGTTCGTGGCGCTAAGCATGCCAAGCGCGGGAGCGAAAGGGAAGGATTTAACTGTTTAGACCAAGACTATGCTCAGCTCGGGCGACCCGACTCTGGGGTCCAAATCGCGTGTCTTGGAACGCATGCTCAGAATGCGGTCAAAAAACGCGTTGGGAACAAGAAAGCCTAAGTTTGTCTTACGTTTGCGTCGTGGCAATGGCTGCACCGTCGTGGAGCTACTGCAAAACTGGTTGGGTTAGCCAGCGCCACGGTATCCCCTTTGGACGCATATCCCGGAATGGATTAAGCGCAAACTACCAAAGTAAGTAAAGCAGGACAGACGCGTTCCAGACGCAAGTCAATATGCGTTACATCCAGTTTCTGTAGAGACCGCAGATACGAGCTTATCCAATGCAGCCCGAAAACAGCCTGCAGGGCTGAGCCCACGGAATAGAGTAATGGTACGACCATGGAATAGCGTACATCCTTGTCGAGTGTCTTGGGCGGAAAGTCCAGGATGACTCAGATATCACAGCCCCCGAAGGCACCAAGAGCTCCAGATGGCCTGACAACGTTGGAGGCATGCATGATGATCATACCAGGCATGCGCTAGAGTCTCACGAGATATCACAAGGCATCGTTAGAAAGAATGAGTTTTTCACTGCGGCGGCAGGATTCGCACTCTATGCTACGTTGCAGGCAGGAACCCGACGGTGTACAAGTGACGGATGATCTACAACCTTGCATGATTTCCAAGTTCTTTCCAGCGTTGTCATACCCGGTAGAACATCACCGAAGAACTATTGTCTTGGGACCGTTGAGACTGGGTTGGGACGCCATCATTCTGAATTCTTAAATGCAACTCATATCAATCTGTGGGCGTATTATGCCTAGAAGAAATACCCAAAAACTCCAGAAACATGCTAGACCCCGTGTAAATGCATCATTAAAACCCAGCCCTAAAACAAATTAATCGCTCAACGCCTGCCATCCACGCAATTCCAAGCTGCCGTGTTGCAAAAGAAGTTTACGAATGAGTGATTCTCCAGAAGTCCTTTTGGCCAACCTGCTTGATTTTCGCAAGAGCAACCAGAAGTCCACCCACAAGCATGGTCGTGCCAGCAAACAGCTGCGCGTACAGAAAGTCGCCTTTTCCGAGAGTAACGAGGCTTCCGCCGATGGGTGGACCAGCCAAGCAGGCAAAGCTGACGACAGTAAAGACCATGCCGATTCTGACGCCTAGTTTTGACATGTCGGATGTGACCTCGCCCATGGATGCCGTGAACAGGGTCTGCACCGCATTTACGGTGAAGGCGTAAGCAATGACCCAGACAGTGAGACCAGTGGTGGAGTGCACGCCGATCCATGCATAGACGTTAAGGCTGCTAAGGAGGGTCGAGATGACCAGGGTCCTCAAAGGCTTGATAGACCTGTCGGCAAAGTACGGGGGAATCAGGCGTCCCGTGATGCCTACAGCAGACATGATGATCAGAATCGTCAAAGCGCCGTTGTCATCAAGGCCAAGGTTCTTGCGGCCGAAAAGGGGGACCTGCAGAGGAGTTAGCACCAAAGAGTATTATTTCGCACATCCAATCAAGCCTGCTCACATAGTAATATGCAAAGTACGCCCCGAGCAAGGTGAAGAACATGCCAATCGTGAAAAGCAGATAAGGTAGCTCCTTGAAGGCAGCCAGCTCAAGGAGTGGCCCAGAGGATCGCTTCGTCTCCTTTGGTCGTGAGATGAGAAAAGTAATGACGCTGTTGAAGAGCACCAAAAAGCCCATACCGCGGAGGGTCCACGCGATGCCCACCGCAGGGATCAGCTGGCGTGCCATGATGGTGAAAATGACAGCTCCGATGGGTGCACCGCAGGAGCTGATGCCGAGAGCAAGGCCGCGTTTCTTGGTGAAGTACTGTGAGACCAACCAGACGAGGGCAGTGAAGTGCATGCCATTGCCGATACCCGTCGCAATTCCCTGAGACAGCAGGAGTTGCCAGTACTTGCTAGACCAAGAAGCGCCAAAGATGCCACCGATTTGAAAGATAAATCCAGTCAGTAGTGTAGTCCTAAAGTACCCCGCGTCGATGGCCCTTCCGCTGACTGTGCCGAGGAGAAACAGCAGGAAGATTTGCATGGATCCAATCCATGACACGTCAGACGCCGTTGAGCCGTGCAACTCTTCCACGTAGAAGGATTGGAAGACGCCAAAGGCTGTAATGAAGCCAAAGCCGTCCAGCACGAGAAGGAAGGCAGACAAGACTTGCAGCCAACCAACGAAGCCTCCGTCAGGCGCGTCGACGATAGCCTCAGACTTTTCCTCATCGGTATGGCTTGATGATTGCTGGCCTTCTGAATGCCTCTGATCGGGCTCGTATGGTTGGAACTCTTGGTTGCTCAGTATATTGGTCTGCTTGTGGGTGTAATGATTATCGGTCAGAGTCATCTGGTCTGGATCTGCAGCTTGCGCCCCATATTCAACTGCCGGTGGGCGAACGACGTGCTCCATGGTAATGAACTTGGCTATGATTGTTATGATGGTGTAGATAGAAATGATTCAGTCAAAGTGTCCGCGGAAAGCGTGGACTAGGGGATGTGTCAGAAAACGACAGCTGGAATTTGATGAAGCATTCACAGTGTCAACGAGCGGGGGCATGGCCAAGTGTTAACAAAAGAAAATACTCCATCTCGAGCCCGCGTCTTCATGGCAAAGTTGCCGGTCCGTTCACGGCGAGTAAGTTGTCAAAAGTCGATATGCACCGGATTTACAAGCACTGGGCACAAGCCATGACCAGCCTCAACCACGACGCCGGCGAAGCCATGCTAAGCCTTCTACCGGCCTAGACTCAGTAAGCACAACGGATAATTCGGGGCGTTCAAAAACTCCCATCGTGGTCGGACAGATTATTTCGGTGCATTTCCCCTCCCTCCCAGCCCTAAGAACCTGCCGGAGCCTAGACATGCAAATAAGAAGCGCTAGAATATGTTGCGTCTTGCAATTGGGCTGATCATGCCTGGCCTGGCAACTTCTCCTCCTTTATATTTTTCTTAGCACGTACTGTTAGTGCGTCACACCAACCCACACTAATTATACTAATACTACCTATTTTCTTCCTTTTCTTCAGCTATAGCTAAAGACGAGGAAATAGCTAGCACTAAGCTTCTAGCTATACTAGTGACGCAGTTCTAGCTTATCCTGCTACCTATAGGGCTATAGCTGCTAAACGCTACTACCCTCGTAGACTTAAGCCTTTCTCAATAACTTCTCAGAGAAGTTTTACTATTTAAAACTAAGAGAAAACAGGCTACATAGAACTTATTGCTAGACGTTTTTAGAAGTACGCTACTACTACTAGACTACTAGAAAGTAACGTATAATATATCTATATAGGAACTAATAATAAACTAAGGCTAAACTCCTACTATATAGGGGTTAAGTGAAATTACTTACTTTTAGGATATATTTAACTACGTTAGAATAGCTCTTATTAATAGCTTCTAAGTATATTTTATAGTACTAAGAGTAGAAGAATAATACTATAAAGTAGCTAAGCACTTTAAGAAGATTTTTATAATAGCTTTTTATTATAACTTCTATAAATAATAACTAAAACTCACTAGCCCTACTAATAACTTTACTATTAGAAATATTAGAATTAGAAGAAACTTAATTAACCCCTAGCTAGGAGTAGCTTAGCGCACTAACTATAGAAACAGTAGATAGGGCATTTAAGGCTTAACAGTAACTTATAGTATATAGCCTAGTTAAAGCTAAGCTATAGCTTAAAATAAAGTTTAACAGCCTAAGAATATTAAACTTATAAACAACAGATTTTTTATTAGAATCCTAAAGGACGCTAGATCTAAGAATATATATCTATTAATAATCTATAAGGAGATTAAAACGCATTATAAACTACAGAGCAGCAATATTATAAAGATAACTAAGATTTAGACTAGTTTCACGCTTACTTCAAACTCTAATAGAGCTTAATAGAGGATACTTAATAGCAGCCTTAAGCTACTTAAACTGCTTAGTGTAAGCGCTATTAAATAACTTAAGATGTAGATTGTATATATAGTTTATAACGTCCTAATTATAACCTCTAACTTCAGAAGAAAACCTATCAATATAAAGCTAATCCTTACTAATAAAGTCCTCTAGTAGTTAAAACTTAAGCCTATAAAGTGCATAATAGCTGCTTATACTAATAGATAAGCCTTATAAACCTAGATTATCACTTTTAAAAAGACACCTCTAGTTAAGCAGTTTGCTCTATAGAATAGTAACTATGCTGTTAAGCTTAAACTAAAGATAAACATCAACTAGTGCCTAAAATGCTTTAACTAGCATAAGCTTAAACTGTGCTAAAAGAACTAACACTATTATAACTACAGTTCAAAAAGAGCGCATAAAAACTATTAACTTCTAACCTAATATGCTAATTACAAAAGGAATCATAAGAATACTAATAATAAGTATTTACTGAGGCTAAAGAAAGACTATAATAAAATTATATATCCTACTAAAGTTTAGAAGAAGAATATCATCTAGAAAAACATAAAAGCTAAGAAAATTATAGAGGAAAATAACGCTATAAAACACTCTATGAGATAAATATAACACATATTGCTAACTAAGATATAGAGTTATAACTGTTTTTTGCTACTAGTTAAAAAAGTAAAGTTTAATATCTTTGAAGCCTTAAGAGAAGATTACTCTAAAAATAGCACTACTTCTACTTTTATAGAGCTTAGAACCTTAATTACCTCTTTACTAAATAAATAGAGGATTTATAGTCTTTTAAGTAAATATCGCTAGACGTTTAGATATATATAGCTTTATACTATTATATAGATATAAAGCTTATGCTAACCTAATATTCATATAGAAGCTTTAGGTCTCTATATATACTAACCTTAATAAAGGATTAAATAAAACTTATATAATCACTAGATACTTGCTATACAGCTTGAAACTTATCTAGACGTGCTATAATAATTATCTATAAGTTCTCATATATATTAAAGATTTACACTAATATCTCAGTATAACTTAAATTATACTCTATCTATATTAGAATATAATAGGACTTACTATTAACAACATTTTTTACTTTAATATCTATAGAGATAGTAATAAACTGCATATCTTAACTGCACTTAAGTAATAGACCTTGCTAGCTAAGTTATTTATAGTAAGAGATTTTAACGCTATACACTTAGCGTGGTAGCTAGGCGCCAAACTAAATATAGAAGCATTATAGTTCTAACGCTAAGTTAAATAATATAACCTCATAGTTATAAATAACTTTAAAAAGCAAATATATAACGCTAGAAACATTCTCAACTTTATTATAATAAACTTACTATTAGTTAAAATGCAAATATTAAGCTACTAGTATATAGACTTAGATTACTATATACTTATCTTAGTAGTTTCTAGTATGCTTAATCTCAGTATTAGACTATAAGTAGCTAATATACCTAAATACTACCTGCTTAAAGACTGCACTGTACGTTTTGTAGAAGAGATTGAGAATCTCTTATAAATTCTCAATTTATCCTTAGAAACTGAAGATAATCTTAATAAGCTTATAAGAGATATTCTTACGATTTTCTATGCTGTATTAGTAGTAGCTAGAAAGAAAAGAAACCTAAGGAATATCTCTATCTACTAGTAAAATAATAAATGCTGTAACTTTTAGAAGGACTATTATACATCAAAAAGAAAGGATAGGTACTTAGAGGAAACTAAGAAACTTTAAAAGCTTTTTCATAAAGCTATCTATAAGGCTAAGATTGCGTAGTAGGCTGAAGTAATAGAAGGTGTTAGAAATAATAAGGACCTCTTTAAGATTATAGGTTAGGCAAAACATAGAACTTAATTTAAATCTCCTCCTTTATAGAATAAAGAAAACTACGTTTGTATATCTACTGAGAAAGTATACTTCTTATAGAGTAGACTTCTTAAGCATACTACTAAGCATACTGAGGTTAACTTCAGTATACTAGTAGTACTATAGTAGGTTATTCTTTAGGATAATACTATCCTATAAAAAGAGGTTTAATCTGCTATATTTAGAGCAGATAATACTATACTAAGAGTTAATAGAATTATAATAGCAATACTTTAGGCAGTATAGCTATACTTATAACATGCTATTACTACACTATACTAGCAGTATATAGAGATTAAGTATTACTTTAAAATCTTCTGCAATACTAAAGTAGCAATAATACTAAAAATCAGCAGAAACATTAATACTTTAAAAGGTTAGCGCTTAATTTCACTGCTATTAACGATTAGTAAGGGTTTTAAGAGACTTTAAGCAAAAAGAATAGCTAATGCTACAGTCTAATATAAGGTCTTATATCTATAAGTTATAGAAGTACTACTAAAGAGATCTAAAACAGATATAATTAGCTTATTCACACATAATATTAAGGTAGCAATAGATAGACAACTTATATACACCTTAATCACTATAGACATTTAGAGCACTTTTAACTTAGTAGTTTATATCTATCTCTACTTATACATAAGGGAATAAGGCTAGCTACTAAATTTAATTAGATAGATTAAATCTTTTACAACTTAAAGATAGGCTAAGGTATGCTTTGAGGGCTATACTATAGAGATAGAGCTACTTAAGTATAGGCTACTATAAAGCTTACCTGCTTCTCTTATTTTTTACTTCATCTGCATAGCTTTAATCTATAAAATTAAGCCTTAAGAGTGCAGATTTAGTTATATAGATAACTATAGAATCCTCTATATAGGGAAAACCTTAGAGGAAAGCTGTAATGCTATATAAAAACTATTAAACTAAACTGTAGCTTTTAGAGAGTAGCATAGAATATATTTTAACTCTACTAAAATAGAGGTATAATATTTCTCTTAATAAAGGGAGAACTGCAAACTTATAATCACCTATAAGGAGCGTACAATCGCTCTAAAGCCTACTATAAGATAGCTTAAGGTCTAGCTTAATAGCAAATTAAGCTTTAAGTACTATATTAAAGAGAAGGTAAACGTAGCGTAAGCTACTACTAACCATATTAAGAGCCTAAATAAGGTCTACACTAGTATACCACCTTATGCTATAAGAAAAGCAATATATATAGTAGCTATCCTTAAAGCTTTATTTAGCTTAGAAATATAATACCTTAAACTAAATAAGCTTGTAGCAAAACAGAAGAATGAGATATAGCCTAGAGTATAATATAGCTTATAAGACTAGGTTAATAAACTTCAAATAGCGCTTAATACTGCTATAAGAAGATATATACTAGCTTAGAAAACTACATTAATTTCTATGCTTATATGAGAATCTAGCATGCTACTAATAGAACACCTCTTCAACTTAGCTTAATAGAGATACTTCTTAAGACTTAGAACTCTAGATAAGAACTACCTACTAGTTACTTAAGTAGCTAGCTATAAGCTACAGAGAAATAAGGGTAACACTATATAACCTACTAACCTTACAGACCTCTTACTAGAAATCATTAAGTTTCTTAGACTAATCTTCTGCTTATAAATATATAATAACAAACCTCACTTACTAAAGCTAAATAAAAAAGAAGCTGCTGCAAAGCATTAGGAGTAGCTAGAAACGCTTAATGATAACTAATTAGTTATCTATACAGATAGATCATAACTGCAATCTATATAAATAAGATATAGCTATACTATATTTTGCAAAAGCAAGGTTGTCTATATAGGCTGCTACTTGCTACTAAATGCAGAAGTATATAACGCTAAAGCAGAGGCTACTAGAGCTAGATTATAGGTTACTATGCAGCTAAACCTAATAGATAGCGTCACAATATACTTTAATAATGAGGTAATAATATACTACTTCAGAAAGGCTTCTACTACCTCTTCACAGGAAGCTATACTTAACTTTAGAGAGATTGCAGTAACAGCACTAATACTAGTTAGAGTCTAATAAGTCTTAAGACATAAGGATGTTAAAAGAAACAAACTAGCAGACAAACTCACTAAGAAAGGTGTAAAGCATAAACAAATAGATCTTCTCACATATATAGCTACCTTTAGCTATATAAAGAGACTTACTAAGAGATTGAAAGCCTATGCTTTTAACATCTAGTAGGCTATAAATAGCCTAGCTAGTTATAACAGACTGAAGTTATATGCTAATTTAAAACTAACTCTCAAAATATAGATATTATACTAATAAGACCTATACTATCTCATAGTAGCTAGAAGTAGCTATAGAGACTTCACTACTTACTATAAATGCTTCTAATATAAAGATATAGAGTTCTACTATACCTATAGTAAATATAAGATATTAGCATACTTACTCTTCTATAGAAAGAACTAGCGTAAAGCACCTTAGTTTAGCTAATATAAATTCATCTAGAAACAACTTAGCAAAAACTGAGAGAAGTTTATTAAAAACACCTAACTACTATAGTAATAAAATTATATGCTATGTAATATAGCTGCCCTATCTAAACTTCTTAATACTTTTAACCCCTATGCAAAGCTTAAGCTAGCTAAGTATAATTAGATTTATTAGTTACTATATAAACCTATTTCTTTTCACTTTAGGAATATAGTTAATATAGAGATATACTTTTTTCACTTTAAAAAACAGAAGCCTTAACGTAAAGAGCTAATTATAATCTAAACTTATATACTATATCACATTATTAGCACTACTTTTATTAACTTGCTTAAGGCTGCTAGTATTAATCTTATATATTTCCCCTCGCCCTAATAGGCTGGAGCAGGTAGAGAATATATATATTAATACTAAACATTTCTTTCCTACATATCACATATAGTATAAGAGGGCGTCCCCTACTTGCTCTACGTAATATATGAGGCACTAAGACTATTGCCTCTAGAGCGTTTAATGCACTATAGCCTGAAAATAACTAATATATTAATATCTCGTAGATCTACTATCAGAGTACGCTATATAGTATAAAGACAGAATAAGTTAGGATAGTAGGACTTTGCTTTGCTTTGCTTTTTGGATCTCTTTTATTGTTCTGCCCTAATCTGTATATAAGCTTAGAATAGATAGACACTAGAGCGTCTTTTACTTGGTTCTGAGGCACCACAGACGTTAAATAAATACACACACACACACACACATGCCTGGCCTGGCACTAGTTGCCGACGGCTAGTTACTTGCAGCGACGACAAGTGCTTACGGCTAGGCGGTATCATCCTAGCGGGAATGTCCTTGTAAATTGCTGATGTCCTTGGCATCTGATGATCGCATACGATCTAGCGGGAAGACTGTGATTGGACAAGTTCCCCAAGTGTCATGGCTGACAAGGATGGAGACCCCTGCCATGAGGCCTGACAAAGGGAGCCACATATTTGGCTTGGCTGATACTTTTCTACCATGCAAGTCATAATATTTTCTATACCGAGCCTGCTTGACCGTTTGAGGCCAAACTGAAGTCTCAGCTAATGGCTAGAGCTTCTACATCTGTTTTAGCTGCACTATTTTACTCTCTGTATAAACAAGCCATGCAGTGATCGACAAGATCGCATCCGCTCTGCCAAGTGCAACGACACATGCCGTCCCCACTTGACGGACAAAATTCCCGCCCACCGGCTGCTTCTCAGGCGTGAACTTTACGGAATCCAAGTACCATATCCCCGGGACCAACTGCCAGCGAATACATGTGCTCTCGCAGGGTAATAGCAACTACAGAATACGAGAACTCGCACAATCTTTCGTAACAGAATGACGACAGCCGGCATGTTTCTCTGGCGCACCTAGCTCCATACCATTCGGCCAAGCCAGTTTGATCGGCTGTCGTCGGTGACAATCGCTCGGTATGCCCGTTCTTGACCGACACGAAGGTAAGCCTGAGCCTCGATCTTGAACGTGGCGCCCGGTCCTATTCCTATTTTGAGGTTGACTGAACCTTAAGTCATAATGCAACCACTCTCGCACGACAGAACGTCAGCCACAGCTCAAATGGGGAATGATGGGGAATTCTTGGCCCAGACGGTGCGTGTTCGACGTGTTCAGCCTTCAGCTTGGGGGCCTCTGGGGTGCCCAGCCGGGCTAGTCCGGGCGCCACGTTTTGTTCCAGTACTCAGGTCTGAAAGTCTCCGTTCAACATGCTGTATGCATTCGGCGTACTGGCAGCCAGGTGGAGATGGCCTCAGCCTTCTAGAACTTGGCCTTCAAGTATAAGAAGATTATCACCAGACGCCTGATTTGGAGCTGAAGGAACAAGACAATAACCACAATTACAAACACAACTTCGTGCATTCATCTTATAATAATCACTGCATCCCTTTTCCTCGGATACAGCTTCTGCTCTCAGTCTCTCTAGAGTCATATACCAACTGTTTATCTATCTTTTCCTTTCTTAGTCTATCACAATGGCTGTCACTGCTCCCATCGTCGCTCCCAACCATGACGACCCCAAGAAGATGGTCATGGGCGACAAGCCCAAGCCCAAGCCTCTCCTCCAAGTCCAAGCTCCATTAAGCTGGCAAAAGAGCGTCCTCGCAACCCTCGACACTGGCTTCTCACCTGTGGACACCAGCAAGCTCAAGAGTCCTTTGAGGGCATTCAACATTAACATGATTTCCGACCTTGAAATCGGTTCGCCAATTGACTCTTCCGAGGTCGAGATCCAGAGTCCTCTCAGAGCATTCAGCATCAACTTAGCATCCGACGACGCCGTCCCCGGCTCTCCCATCAACCCATCCGACCTCAAGAGCCCTCTGCGTGCCGTTAACATCACAACGGGCCCCGCATTATCACTCGACGCCGCCTCAAGCCAAGGTAAGCAGCGCCACCAACAACGTTGCACCCACACAAGTAGCTAACTTTGGGATTGCAGATAACTTCATTGTTGCAAATGATGAGAAGATCAGGCTCCAAAGCCCTGCTGATATCCCAACACCTCCTCCTGAGGCGTCCTCCGAGACTGAGATTGCCCACAAGATCATGGACATCTTCCAGTCTTACGGCAGACACATCCTTCCCGAGGGCGAGACTGAGCATACCTGGATTGGACGCAAGATGTTCCTTCCCCGTGTCGAGCAGTACATCCGTGACAATGTTCCCATCAAGATGATCATCCCTTCTTTCCCATGGAAGAGCATCAACCGTGTGGACAAGGTCATTGGTGTCCTGCCCGATCTCGGTGAAGACCTTGCGCTCGCCAGACTCAATGCCCTCTGCGTTGACATCGGCAAGGTGTACCAGGGTGGCGCCGAGGTCCACATTGCCACCGACGGTCTCGTGTTCAACGGTATGTCTTTCCCAATCCCTATCCTCAATTCCGCTACTGATACTAACCCTCGATAGACGTCGTCGGTATCTCAGACGATGAGACCTGGGAGTACGGATCCACTTTGATGGACATGGCCGCTAAGAAGGGCTACAAGGGCATCAAGCTCCTCCGTGTGATGGACTTCCTGGGCATGACCGACGGCCTCGGCCCCATGACCAAGGAGCAGTATATGACCCAAGTCGACGAGGCCCGAAGGCAACTCGAGTCCCAATTTGGAAATGCCCTCGAGGAGGTCCGCAAGATGATCGACACTGACAACGACACCCTCATGACCTACCGCGGCTTCATCCGCTTCCTCGAGGTTGACCTCCGCAACAGCCCTGTCGCCGCGCATGCCACCTCCGGCCACAAGTACCGCAAGGTCGTCAAGGAGGTCGCCATGAAGATGATGATGCGCGCAGAATCCTTCACCAAGATCATCCTCGCCACCTGCCCCGACTACGTCCGTCTCTCCATCCACCCTTCCAGCGGTGCCGTCAAGCTGTCCATGCCGCTCCTTGTCGAGAAGCACAACCCCGAGGGCTTCCCTCGCACTCCCTGGCACAGCTGCATTGCCGTCTCTCTCGACGGTGGATACCGCTCTCTGCATGCTCGCGATGTTCGGGACACGCACGACCTGGTCATGAGGAACGGTCAGCCCTGGTGCTTCCGCGAGAAGTCTGAGCTGTTTGATCTCGGCGATAATGTTGAGATCGAGCACATGTACCCATGCGGTATTGAGGTCCGCCCTAAGGATGGTGCATCGGGTGCCAGCCTCGGTGAAGCAGCCAAGGAGAAGTTGACGAAGCTGGCCAAACTCCAGCCCGTCAAGGCTGTTGGCTTCGCCGATGCTTCTACCTTCTAAGTGGAACTTTCTGTTTGACATTAGTCTGGGCGGCTAGGAAAATGGGGATCGGGACTCACGGGTGGGTGAAACTTCTTGGAAGCATGGCATACGGAACAAGGCGTTTTTGGGATGGCTTCGTGATATACTCTTACGCTTACTAATACTGATGCATATGAAGAGAGGATGATACTCTTGCTAGGAAGAATCAAATGCTAAACAATATTCATCACACTTTATTGATCATCACCTAGGTTGTATGTCCTTTCATAATTCGTTTTCATTCATCATTATTTCTTAGTTAACTTAGATACAACTCAGCCTCAAACTATCTCAACTCTACGCGAGAATCCTTAAGCGAAGCCAGAGGCAATAACGAAGCTGGCATCGTCGTTGAATGAGGTCGCAGAGTCGAAGGTGTGAACACCACCGTTGCTCGCCGCATAGCCAACGTTGTTGTAGTGGCGGAAGTAGCGAGTAGGGTATCCCCAGGCGCGGATGGACAGACCCTGGCCGTTGAGGCCGGACTGAGGGCAGAAGGTAGCATCTTCCTTGAACTGCTTAGTGCCGTCGTTGGCAGCAACCTGAAGCTCGAAGTTGTAGTGGCGGATGTAGCTGCCGGCAGTGTCCTTGGACTCGAAAGAGTAGCAGCCGCTGTTACCAAGACCAGTGCGGACGGTCCAGCTGGCCTGTTGCTTGAGAGCTGTGGCGCTGGAGGAGGTGACCACCTGGGTGTTGACGGTGGCGCCGCTGTGGGCGATGTATCTGTCGGTGTAGCCGGAGGTGGTGACGCGGAAAGAGTAGGAAGAGCCAACGGTGAGGGCCTGTCCGCTGACGAGGGAGGAGGTAGCGTACTTGGCCGCCACGATGTTGGCCTGGACCGAGTTCTCGGTGGCATCGGTAGGGTATCCTGAGGTCATGACACCCTCGTAGAAGGTTCCCTGGGCGCTGATGCTGTTGTCACCGCCAATGCCGAGAATGATGGCACCCTCCTTCTTCATGGGGTTGTATCCCGATGCCGTCGGGCGGACACCGCTATAGTAAGTCGACAGCGAGCCGGAAGCGGCGTTCGCGCCGCGAATAGCCCACAAATTGGGACCTCCCTTGATGACCGCGGTAGTGAAGCGGGTGGTGATGCTCGGGTCATTGGCGTTGTTGCCCGAGCTGACACCGGAGAACAGGCCGTTCTCAAGATCAGCCATGATCCACGGACCGCTGCCAGAACCGGTGCCCCAGATAGTGCTGTCACCGAAGTAGATGGCCTCCATGTGGCCGTTGCCAGTGTCGGTGCTGCTGGTCTCAGCGTTGCCGTAGTCAAAACAGCAGCCGCCGTTGTAGTGAGTACCGTCAAGGACGGCGTACATGCCCTCGGCCGCGTCGCCGGTAGCGGTGCCGCTGGCCTTGTTGTTGCGGTATCCCGTGCCGGGAGAGATGAAGACGCCGTAGGCCTTCTGGCCGTTCAAAGTCACGGGTGCACCAATGGCACTGGCCAAGTTGTCGGAGCCGTCCGCCTCTGGACCCTTGAAGGCACCTCCCGGCGCCTGGGTGAGATGGTTGCCCTTTCCGGACTGATCGTAGATGATAGTGATCAGGCAAGTAGTGCTGGCACAGAAGGTGTCTTGAGCGGCAGCATTGGCAACACCCCCAGCAGAAAGGGGCGCAATGTTGAGGGTGACGCCATCAGAGCCACGCTTGACCTGGTACAGCGAGCCTGAGTACGCGCTGTAAAGAGCTCTGGTACTGCTGTGAGCCGCGATGCAGGGCGTGCCACCGGAAGAGTAGATATCGCAAGGTCCGGCAGAGACCAGGGAGCCGGTAGCAGCGAGGCCCAGGGCCAGGAGGCTTGGTCGTGAGAAGACGTGCATCTTGGATCAGTCTTGGCAGGGGAATGAGAAGTAGAATGGTGGAGCTGGATCGCCTGGTAAGCTTCTTAGACTCGATGCCGAGAAGCTGGGCAATGCTTGGCCTTTTAAGTGTCGACGATGTTCATCAAGTCTTCCCGTCTTTTCATGATTTCTATGAATCTCGTTCCTGAATGGAGAGCAAGGGGTGGCGCGCGGTCCTCCAGTGACCATGAATTCCTCCAATAATTGCAGATCGAATTGATTGACTAATGCAACCTTCCCCACTGGTGATACGCGTCCGCTTGGACTCGCCTTGACAATGTACCATCATTGATGGAGCGGATGGCCGAATTGGCTTAGGGTGCGGGGTTGGCGTTGGAATCCATCGCAACAGAACCGGCGCCGGCAGTCCTTGTCTTTTGAGATGAAGCGGTCCAATAGAAGGATGGGGTTCCTCCAGAAGACTGCGCGATTATATCTCACGAGCAAGACAATTTGATCGGATAGAAAAATGATCTAGTGAAAGGCAGTTAAAGGCGGGTAGATCTCGTCCCAACTGTTGATCATGAACTTGTAGTTTGCGAATGCCGAAGTACCCCAGACCCCAGACCCCGGATCGACCCCAGTGTGGAGAAAGCCAAATCATGGCCAAGAAATTTGTGCCCAATGGCGGAATGCGACAAATGCTTGTTTTGGAGAAAACAATAGAGAACTTGCGGGGATGTGCTAGCTGCCGTCTCGGCGACACATGGGATAAACACCCAGATGGCACCTCAATCATGCCTAGAACATCTGCCAATGCTTCACATAAACGAAGATCTTTCAAGTCAACGACGATCTCTCCTCAAAACCAACGACATCTACGATCAGATGAGATATTTCAGTCATATGCGCTGATGCCTTCAGAACTGGCCGCAAGCCTGGTTCTGGCGGATTTCCCGACGGTCGCATTCGTTCAAATTGGCCAATGGAGCGCTTAGCAGCCACACGGTCACGAGGAAGAGTCCGGTGCCGACGTAGCCGTGCTAAGGTCGCAATGCACGCCAGCGACTGGCGCATTTTCCGTTCCCGCAGGCCCAGTTCAGCTCAGCAGAAACTAAGCACTCGATGGGTCGCCAAAGTCGAGCCGCGCCAATGGGTGAGACGGCGAGGGACATGATCAGGCCAGGAACCATCACGTGTGAAAGAGCGCACGGACAAAGATCCGAAGTTTGACGATAGACCTGCCGAGATCCTTGGTGGATGCGGGACCGATCGACATGGCCGTGAAGCCGAGGCGCGATTGAGAGAAATAGGGGAATTATGATGACATCTTACATAAGTGGCCGGCTTTGGGGCCGGGACATGAGTCGATGCCTGGTCTAGAAGCAGAATCACGGGTTTTACCGCGATCCACACCCGCCATGGAAGTTAATTAGGTAAGTGACGATACATCAACTCTTCTCGACTTCAACTCAGCCGTGTTTACTTCTTCCACTAGCGACTGCGAAAGGCATTGTTTGGCATTCATTTTCAGTACATGCTACGACAGTAGTATCACCTAATCGCAAGGTCGTCTTGACGTCCCTTGCCATTTCGTTCAAGACTTCGTTAAAACAAGAAACACCAGAAACATCAATAGGTAGAGTGAGACTATCATGATAGATAATAATCAAGAGACCGCCCAATTCTTTTTGTACTATAGCAACTGCTTTTCCTGTAGCTTTACTCTACCATACTGTCACTATCGTGGTTACCGTACCGATTCTATTGTCGTCGTTGTTACCGTCTCTACCGCTGTCCTCGTCGTCAGTGTCGCTACCTATCGTCTTCTAGGAGTAATCCAGTCCACAGGAATCATAATATTAGCCGCGCACACATAAGAAAATTAGACAGTCACAAAGGTAAATAGGATGGCAGACAGTACGCGATTATGCTTGAGACTCCTGAAGCTAGATTATGTTGGTGTTTCGAGTTCTTGTTGGTTGTTTCCTATGAACAGCGATTTGGATTACTAGTAGCAACTTCTCTTCAACGCACAAGGGTCCTTAGAGCAAATGGCCCTGCTGGTTGAACCACACAGCCATTCAAACACTGGCTACGAAAAGCCCCCACCGTTGCTGTCGCTCCCTTCCCTGCATCCTCCTCCAGGCAATCAGGAAATGATGGCCTTTCTGTAGTAAGAATAGTCCATCGTCGTGACAGTATTGGTTTTGCTTAACTACCAATTGCACGCAGTCTCCCCGGTCGGGTACCAGATTATTGATTTCGTGAGAACGACGCCGCAGTTACCGAGATCTGCCCGCGCAGCGTTGTAGCATGTTTTGTGGCCGACGTCATGCCAGATACGGTGGGCTCTGGAGTGGCCGGTGTCGACGCAGATGCTCTGCTTGCGGCCGCACGAAGTGAAGTCCAAGCATCCATCGCCGCTGATCTGGATCCTTCCGCACTGGCCACAGTCGTTCCAGAGGCCATAGTAGCCCCAAGTTGCTACGACGCCGCCGTTCACGGCATTCACGTAGCGCCGAGAGAAGAAGTCGAAGGCAGCGTTGAAATCGGGGCAATCACCCTGGCCGCAGGGGCCGCTCCTTTTGGTCAAGCCGTTGGCATCGGGATGAGCGTCGATGAACTTAACCAACTCGAAGTCCAGTGTCGTGTTGGTGACGTCGATGGCTCCCTCGGGGGTGTATGGGACGAAGTCTCCAAGCTCCTTTCCTTTAAGCGGCTTCGAAACCTCGGTCACAGCAGGCTCCGGGGAGCCGATGATGGCCGTTGCGGTGGAATCGGCGGACACCGGACTGGCGTGGACGCTGACCGCGGCGGCGGCAATGGTGATGAGGATTTGTTTGAGGGTAGTCATGATGAGATAGAATTCGACTGGTGACAGAAGAGAGGGTGATTGGCAAAGTAGAAAATCAGTAAGATAGAGATACCAGCCAGTGACAGACTTTGTCCGGTGTAAGGGATGCTGAACACTCTCACTGCAAACGATGAGAAATGCTCCAAAATTTATAGTCTGCCGACCAGATGTCTCGCTTTAGTTATCTTCGCTGGAGATGACGGAGCAAACACACTCGACAAGAATTCAGTTACACAATGAGGTTCGCTGTGGCTTTACATCATGTGGTCAGCTGTTAGCGGCGTCGTAGGATTGCGGCGTTGCCTGGTTTGATTCTCCTAGTCTCCAAAGTTTCAGTTCATGTAGTTGATAATTCCATTGTTGTGCCAACGTCTCTGCGGGTTTTGAAATTGACACCTCTCTTGCGGTTAGCTCACTGCGGCTGACAACAGACTCATAAGCTTTTTGATCGGATGTCCCGTTTGCGATTAGGCAAATGCGGCACGGATGGATCTTTTGCAAGGTTGCTTGGGTTTTAAGTGGCAGCCTGGCAGGTATGAGGGTGAGGAGGGGAGGTGGGAGATGTGATGGGACTCCCCTGACATGGTGCGGCCTTTTATACACATGATTCTAGAACGCAGGATAGAGCTATTTGTAAACATCTAGTGTTGTTTGGGGGTCTACAATTGTGTGTGGTGGCTGCACATTGGGTTGTGCAGCATTGCAGTAGGCTTTTTAAACGCACTCAAATACCTTTTATCATTCGCTTCTATGTTTCTAGTCTAGACGTCGGACCTTGATAGTGGATGTATGCAACCTCAATCTGAGCGAATGCAAACCTTGATTTTCCATCTTCACACGGGAAAACCGTTCCATTGATGGGTTGATCTGGGTACTTCAAGGAGCTCGTCTTTTCATTTGGTGCTCACTTGATTGCACGATGTATCACTTCCCCGTACAAAGGGGCCTACATTACTAATAATGACCTAGCGCTGATGCATATTCAAGACTTATGGGATGATCAACCCTGTTCAATGGTCTATTTAACATGCGGAAGGAGGATATACCTATGGGAAAATTAGGAGGGAAAATTTACAACGGACTCCGCCGCCAAGACCGAATAGGAAACTCATATGAACCACTTGTCTTGAAGCGGAAAAAGGGTCTATTTACAAGTTCACTTTGCCCTGAAAGCTTCGTGTCGTAAGTTAGATCAATATGGTCATGGTTAGGGGATACCATGGCATTTGTAAGACAGACCCCAGTGAAGAGTGGACTGTTGTGTTTCCGATGCTCTGTTTTTTTTGAGTCTTGTAAATCCTACGGGCACTGAGAGTCCGTGAGATTGTCGGCGTCATATGAGCCTGAATGATGATGAAAAATTCTGTGATAACTTCATTTCAATATATTCGATGACAAACGTCAAAAGTTCGCAGCTACTCGTTTTAGTACATTAAAGTTTTCAACATCGCTAGTCAGATAATCTCAACCGGAACCCCTGGTTTCAGCCACTTGACCTTGTCGTCAGCTCCGACAAGTCCTGGAAGAACTTCCACCCATGCTCCGCATATTCTAGACTGTGAAAGTGCTGAGTTACTGGACATTGATCCCAACTTGTTGGCAGGGACGAAGTTTTGTATGCATAGTGAAAGCACGTCGCTGAGCGGCCAAGTCAAAGCCCGAGTCGGAGGTATCGGCTTTTGATTCGTGTTGTTAGGGCGTCTATTTTGACGCGGATGCTTCTTTCGTTGGCCTGAAGCGACTGAACTGGGCGACGTGGGTTGTCGGAATACAATGTGTTTCTTGTACCCTGGACAGCCGAGGCCGGACAAGACACACTGAGAGCAGGATGGCTGCTTGCCGTCGCACTGCCAAACGAGGGGTCAGTCAGGTCTTTCACATAATCTGCGGGCTCTTACACCAAGTTTTCGTCTTCTGCACTCGTCGCAGACTGAGTGTTGTTTGGTTTTCATGTTCGGTGAGTAGCCAGACCCCCCATGAACATCCAGCGCCGCAACTCGACACAACTGTGCTGGTCTCGCTGCCCGCGATGATGGAAGGAGTAGCTTCCAATGCAACGACGTGGGGTCGCTGGGGGTTTTGTGTCCAGGGGTACTCGCATCCAGGACTGACCACTAACGCCGTTCGGTTAGAGGCTCCTTCCCTTCCTTGAGACTCACGTTACCTCCAAAACACATGTAGAAAGTCATCACAATCTTTCTATCTTCCAATTCGTTCAACTGTGGTCGGATATAGAATTTTTTTAAATGCCAAAATATAGTCGGAATGAACAAACGGCATTGAATAACACACCGACCGACACAAACTTGGAAGAATATCATTGTTTATTCATCAAAGAAAGTTGACTTGATGGTTTTGATTTTTAGGGTGCATGGTAGTACCACCATAGGGAGCTACAGAGCCACTGCACTGCGATAACAGGCCCACATTGTCTTCCAGGTTCCGGCCAAACATTGTACTGGAGCCCACCACTCCCGAGCGCAAGTACTCTAGTTGCAAGAGGTTGCGCATGGGAAGCCGTTAGTTTGACAGCTTCCTTGGGTTTGCCCTGCGGCGACTGTGAAGATGATTCATTAAGTAAGTATCCAGTCAACAATCGGATCGGATTGAAGTTACCCTTGCAAGTCAATTGCTGCCCAGCATTAATATCACAAGCGCAGCAGTCGGTTTGTTTGGAACAAGCAGCTGGTGGTTACTTAGCTTGGATCTGAGGTGCGTACAGCGATTCAACTTACATCCAGCAACGCCACTTCCCCCGTCAGCAAAAGCACCAGCAACCAGGTAGCTGGCGAGGAAGAGAGAAATATCGCGGATAGAGACCATTTTCAAGAACAGTACTGATCTGTAGACAGAGTCTTTTGTAAAGTATGTGTGAAATTTCGGACGCAGAATGTGTGAATGGTTGGATTTGCAAGGCTTGGGGGCTGGAAACGTCTGCTTAGAGCCCCATCCTGTTGGAACCGAGTCTTTATATCATCATCGACCGGAACTTCAGACCTCAGGGAAGTGCCCGGATCAAGGCGGTTCTAGAATCATCAAGTCAATCTTCTCTCCAGGGCTTCCCCTGAAGACCTAATCATCAGATTCTCGAGAAGTAAAGGAACATGAACTTGGATTTACTTATGCAAATTTACCATCGGCGGTAAATAACTCAAGTATTTTGTCTAATATGAAGTTAGTCTAGCCGATGCTGCATGTGTAACTATTGCTCTTTCGAGATTCCTTACGCCATCAACCTCTACTCTCAGCTGATCAAAGCGATGAAGACAGCCTAGGGGGCTGTGAGGACAAGGATGCTAATAGCAGATGAATTAAAGTCGCCGCCATTGCAAAAGAAAAGGACTATCCCGTTTCCCGTGGTCGAAATGCTGGTGCGCTTCATTTGAGCATGGCCAGAGGATATGCAAACTATCACTAAGTTAATGAGTGAAGTGTTTTAGGTTTGAAATCACGGCAAATTTTCCTGTTGACTTCATGGGGCCCTCGTCTGGGTCGATTCTGGCAAGTTGTTCGCCCGCAGCGTGACTCGCGCAGCAAGACCAGTGCCCAAATTGTAGCTTTAGCGAACCTGTTGTTCTCAAAAGAAAATAGTGGCTAAGAGAAATGAGGGAGCGTCTCTTGTAGGGGTCTTGGTGGACAACAACATTCAAGGTATTCCTGGTAGAGTCAAGCTATCGACGGACTCGACGGCACGCTGACGTGTCACCGCCGGAAGTATCTCTGGAAATAAGGTTTTGCGGCCGACTCCGAGGCGAAGCTGGTCTGCGACAAACTATGGTTGAGGCCGTCGTGACAAGCCTTCTCATTTTCCTCACGGTAAAGTGCGTTTGTAGTTCAGAATACGAATGCAATGATGTTGGAACCCAAGTGTCGTACGCAGTAGCATTAGCGATCTTGAAGTAGGAATAAATACGTTGTTGCGGGTGCGTTGCCGGCGAGTGACTCACACCGAGCTCTAACTTAACAGCGAGTTATGGTAGTGAAATATGTATTTAAGTAATAGTCTACGCTAATCGCATGGTTAATTGAGAGTACCTGACCGAAGTTATTTTATCAATACAAACTCTGAAGAAAATGTCGCCCAACTCACGACCATCTACACCGCCGCATAATCCCAGTTGTGGGGTGCGGATGTCCCCTGAGAGTATTAAAAGCATCATGCATGAAGCTTTGCAGGGTCTTGATCGGGTATACATCGACCCCTTACCACCCCTCAGATCTTACCGACTCAACGCTCAACAAGACGATGCAGTGCTCGAATGTCAAGATTATGTCCTCAAGATCAACGGTCGAGGATTTGGGGCAGATAAGATCCAGAACAAAGTCTCTTGTCTCCGTTTACTAGAGGCTTACTGCCCCGAAATTCCAGTCCCCAGGGCTGTCGCCTGGTCGCAAGATGGTTCAACTGCGGAGATTATCAACACAGGTCGAGCTATCACCAAATCGCTAGATCTCAAACCCATGGATGGAACTCTAGAAGACTGTATTTTGATGACTCGAGCTTCTGGAGAGCCAGTCGATCTAGTCAGTATCAGCAGCCCAAAACCAGCCTAGCTACGGAGTTGGCAGACATCGTAACAAACTGGCGCCAGAACGTCCCTCTCCAGATGCATGGGGGGAACCTGCGGTTTCTCGAGGGTGACTACAAGGACTCCCGTCCTGACATCACGCTACCTAATCCCGCCCGCGCCACAACCGACAACTTCCTTATCCGTGGTATGCTTGGGGACGGACTTCAGCAACTCGAGGGCATTTATACGATTGCGAACTACTACAAGATCAGACTGGAGAACAAGCTGAGGATTCTCGAAACGAACAATATCTTTGCACCAAATAGAGATATTGCAGCTCCTATCCGGAGCTTCATTGAAGATGTTCTTCCGAGCATGGCAATTCTGAAAACAGGGCCTGACGTATTCCTTTTCACGCACTACGATCTATCCCCGAGAAACGTTCTCGTCTCCGGCACTCCACCCCAAATCACGAGCATTGTCGATTTCGAGTTTTCAGGGTTCTTTCCACCCCTCGATGAGTTCCTGAATGACAACGTCGGAAACAATGGTGATGGGCCAAATGATTTGTACGAAGTGTATCTCGAGCGGCTGGAAGACAACGGAGTGCCGACACCACTGAAAAGCATTAGCCAGGGTCATTGGGAAAAGGCTTTATTATTGGAGAAGCTCCTAGAAGGCATCGCACCCTGGTGGCTTCTGGGTAATTGTAGCGGCGAGGAAGGCGACCAACAGCTAAACAAGGCCAAAGCGCAAGTATGGGAATGTTTACAGAGGTTATGTCCGCAAGATTGAGTTGTGCTATCGGGGTTGATAGTGGGCTTAGGCGGCCATAGGGACGAGGACGATAGGGATGAGGAGTGGGAAAGGGACGACGGGGAAAACAAGAACGCTAGGTACAGAAACAATAGTCAAGGTTGATACATAGAATAGACTATGAGGTCTATGAGCATGGTTAGCTACAAATATCCGCCCGGATCGCACTTGACTTTCTAGGAGAAGTCGTAAATAGAGCATCTTTCAAACAAAGTTGACTAGGAAGACATAGAAAAGTGCTACGTGAAGCTGGCAGCTCTACGTACCAGTTATTGACTTCCAAATCCCAGAGTTAGCCTGACTTCTATTTCGTAGTTGAACCTAGTCCGCCATTCCACCTGACTCATTGTCAAGGAAGCAGGCCAACCCGCGTCACACTGAAGGGTGGGCGGCCCAGCTTGTTCTCTTGATAGGCCTGCGCCGCTCGGATGCAGATCTCGCCAAGACTTTTGATAGTCTCAATGTTTGTTTATGGTAGATACGCTAGAAGAGATCCCGACAATAGGAAGCTTTGGCGACATGACGAATTAGGCAGGCGGAAGGCCCTTAGCTTGGCTGCAGCCTACAGCACAGGGTTAGTGATGACAGTCTGTCAAAACATGTTTTCATAACGCTTGCGGTGCCCCGTCCTCATGTTCTGTGTGCGCCTTTGTTCAGAGCTAATACTCTGTAATTTAATCACAATGGCACGAATTCCGATCTGCTTATGGGGACTCTTGGCCGTCGCTCAGGCTTTCCCCGCTTCTTACCGATCTGCCGTCGTCAAGCGCGGCATCGAGGACCTACTGCCCGAGTATGACTTTATCGTTGGTAAGCCCCTCTCCTCACTACTACCGCTTGCAAGGCCTAAGCTGACAAGATTCAGTTGGAGGAGGAACGGCAGGTTTGACTGTGGCAGACCGCCTCTCGGAGGACCCCAAGAGTGCGTCTTTAAGTCAATGTCTGTCGACGCAGTCCTGACCGAAACAGAAACCGTGCTGGTAATTGAATATGGACGCGTTGCCGTGGATGACTCCTTCATGCCGCCGTTCAACACCCCCGCCGCTGAGTTTCTCTACAACCTGACCAGCGTGCCGCAACCAAACGCCAACAACCGCGTCTTCCCCGTTCCTAATGGCGCTGTGGTCGGCGGCGGTTCTGCTGTCAATGGTCAAATTTTCTTCCGCGGGAGCAAAGAGGATCACGACAACTGGTCTCTCCTGGGGAATCCAGGTTGGGACTGGGACAGCGTCTTTCCTTATTACAAAAAGAGTCACTCTTTTAATCCCCCTCCTCAAGATATTCAGGACGATTATCGCATGACATTTGACCTATCCGCCTATGGCAACACGACGCCCATCTACATGAGCATGCCGGGATACCAGTACCCGGGACAGAAATACGAATGGAAGGCGTGGTCTGAGCGCGATGGCATCGTGGTGCAGAAGGAGCACGGCAATGGTAACGCCTACGGCTTGATCTGGATTCCCTCTTCATACGACCCCAAAAGGGCCTACAACCGCAGCTTCAGTGGTCTCGGGCATTATCAATACGTCCAACCTCGTCAGAACTACCACCTGCTGCCTCTCCACCGTGGTCTCAAGGTCAACTTTGAAAAGCAGGATCTGACCCAGAAGGCTGTCAGCGTTCAAGTCAAGCCTCGTTTCGGCGACGGTGCCACTTTCGACGTCAAGGCCAAGAGAGAGATTATTCTCTCTGCCTCAGCGACCCGCACGCCCATTATCCTCCAGCTCTCTGGTATTGGCCCAAAGAAGGCCATAGAGGAGGCCGGTATCAAGTCTCTGATCGATCTCCCTGGTGTCGGATGGAACTTGCAGGACCACTCCCATACTGTCAGTTTGTACAACTTCACTAAGGATGTGTGGCCGACACCGACGACCCTCCATACCAACGCGACTTTCCGCGCCGAAGCCCTCGCTGAGTACACGGCCCACAACACTGGTCCTTTTACCTCGCCAACCATTTCTGGTGGCCTTTTGCTCCCTGCCCGCAGCTTCACTGACAGCCACTTTGCCAATCTCAGCCTTCAACTCGGGCTCCAGGACGCACACAAATACTATTTGCCAGATGGTCTGGACCCTACCCTGGTCGCCGGTTACATTCTTCAGCACAAGATTCTCCTGAAGTCTTTCCTCTCGGACAAGTCCGCCATCTTCGAGCATCCTTTCCAGGGCTCTCCTCGTGGAACCTCCATCCTTCTCAAGCCCTTCTCCCGTGGTTCGGTCAGCATCAACCCCAAGGACCCCTTCGGGGACCCAATATTTGACTACCGCCTGTTGTCCAACCCTATCGACCTCGAGATCCACGTTCGCATGCAGCAGTACATTCGCAACCACTTCGCCACTTCCAAGACCCTTTCCGCCCTCGGTCCGGTTGAGCTCGTCCCCGGCAAAGACCGCGTGTCTGATGCCGAAATGAAGAAGTGGCTGGTGGATGAGGAGAACCTGAACGCTTCCAACGGGCACAGTTGCGGTACCGCCTCAATGATGCCCCGTCACCTCGGTGGTGTTGTCGACTCCAACCTCGAGGTCTACGGCACCAGTCATCTCAGCATCGCTGACACCAGTATCATTCCCCTGCTTGTTGGTGCTCACACTACGAGCACTGCGTACATGATTGGCGAGAAGGCTGCTGATCTCATCAAGTCCAGACACGGATAGAGGTATGGGTCTTGAAACGTGTTGGTGCATACGTGCATAGTCCGACGCTCTCCTCAGTATGCCTCTTCCTCAAGATTAGGGAATTTTCAATTTCCTTTATTTAAGTGTATATGATGCATGTGTAGCCGACGGACACGGATGGATAGGGATGGATACTAATTCCGTAGTCGTTCGCCTTTTCTTCCCCTTCACATAGCTGCCATCAACCTCCCGGTTTGCACCATTAATTATATGACTGAACCAGGTTCCCCCTCCACATGTGGACTGAACACCCCTGAATTCTTGTGAATAGTGAGTAGCTATAAAAGTATATATAAGAGACTGAATGTTTCTTTCGTGATTCCCCAATAGATACTTGCCTTGTTCATCTGGGGCGTAGATTGTTTGACCACTGCGTCATTCGTAGCCAGCCTGCAACTGAGTACGGAACGCACAAAAGCATCATCTGAAATTGTCATCTGCCCATGCTCGACTGTGATTGTCACGTGAAGACCTTGTTTGCAAGGCAAAAATGAAAATATGCTGGTAGAGGTATTTGGTTACGCTGCGTCTAGTGATATCGCACCACTCAAACACAGCCCCATTAAGCGTAAGTGATTCGGTCCAATAGCTACAGGGCAAGATCTCTTCCACTTGAACAGCAGGCTGGCCAGCGAATCAGAACAAGTCAGACGGATTACCAGAGATGCACGAAAGCCCAAGGCAGAATCTCAGGCGAGCGAATCAAAGACAGGTGAGATGTTGGTCGCTGTGGCGCGGTCGGAGACCCCGCTTCCTCGTGATTTTATCGACTGAGGGAGAACAGAAATCCGCAGTCCTACGGCTCCCACGTCGTACTTCTCAGATCAACCTATTCGCACGACTTCCCCATCCCTGCGGCAACAATACCACCCGACATCAGA
Organism: Colletotrichum viniferum; assembly: GCA_020226115.1. Lineage (NCBI taxonomy): Eukaryota > Fungi > Ascomycota > Sordariomycetes > Glomerellales > Glomerellaceae > Colletotrichum > Colletotrichum viniferum. Next base: position 141,627 of record JAGFBE010000053.1, read on the forward strand.
AAAAGTCAAGATGTCTGTTTTTCTTGGATACAGTGTCATTATGGAAGCTAACACAATTACTAGGTCGAGAGATATCGCAACCGAGGCATACCAAGATGCGGTGCGTTACCTCGAAACGGAATTGAAAGGAGATGACCAGACAACGGTTTGGCTTCAAAGGCCAAATGTACGTCACTGGTTGAATTGCAGGACGCGACTCATAATGTAGAGATGCAATACCGCCAAGCATCTCAAAGTAGGCACAGCCGAATGCAGTGGTTGAAAGACCTTTCTTCAGGTGTGATGCACTATGGCAAGGTACTCGACACACTGGCCCAACATCACCCCGAGTATGTGGGCCTAGTCTGGGGCATTATTAAATTCGTTTTAATGGTTCGTTAGGCCCACTAGTAGATACTGAAGTCAAGGAGTTAGGTACTAATGGAACTCGTTGCAGGGTATCATCAACCATGGCGAACTTGTGGAGCAGTTCTCTCAGGCACTGTTGGATATATCTGAAGTATTGCCCAGAACAAGGGTCAGCGCCGAACTTTACCAGACGGACCAGATGAAAGATGCTATTGGAAGGCTTTACACTCACATTCTGCTGTTTCTAAAACAAGCTCTCGAGTGGTACAGCGTAGGACCTGCTCGTCGCGTGTTCAAGGCATTATTTAAGCCCTTCCACCTCAGCTACAAAGGCACCATTGACCAGATCAAACTTTGCACTCAGATAATCGATACCATCTCCGACACTGGTCTCAAGTTAGAAGTACGAGACATGAGGCTACTGTTGGAAAACGAAAGCTTGAAACTTCAAGAGCGCGAGAGAACACTCCAAAACATGCAACTGGAGTTTAGAGCTGCACAGAAAGAGTTGACACGTATGGTTGGATCGGTCTTACAAATTGCGCAACGTAATACTTTGCTCCTTCAATCCACAAATCAATAGATACACTCTAACTAGGCAAACAGGCGACACCATCAATCTAAGGGGCATTCAGTTGGATATTGGGGACATGAAACCACGGTTGCAAGACATACATTTCAGCCACATTTTAGGAGTGCTGAAACCTACACGTTCACCAGAAGAAGCTCTTCTCAAGCACAAATCTCTCGCTCGCCGAACTCATCCGTGGTCAAATCGAACGCAGAGCACGTTACAACTACTCCAGAGCGTCGGAAACTGGATATCATCGCCAAATGCGTCATTGCTTGTTCTACAGACTCAGCCCCGGGCTCAAGCGCGAGTTAAGCAGGTCACAACTGAGCTCATAAATCACCTGCAACCTCAATCAAAACAGATCGTCTGGTATCTGTCAGCTACCTGTTCATATGACGATAGCGCCGCCAGCGCCACTGACGTCATTCGAACCCTGCTTTACCAGTTCTTGAAGGTGATGCCAGATCTAGTGATCGCTTGCCCAAACAACTTCAGCACAGTTAAAATGGAATCGCAGCACTCAGATAATGAGTGGTTAGGTCTTTTGTGCTATGTAGTAGACCACCTGGGCTCAGGTTTCATCATTGTCGAGGCTGAGGACGTTCTTTCAAATCCCGAAGAGGGCAGTCGCTTAACAGGTCTACTGCGGCAACTGGTGGGCCATTGCAACGTGAATCGCTTGTCGATAAAGGTTTTGGTTGTAAGCTATGATAGATCCTGGGAAGAACTTCACGACATCATCAACGCCGGTGGACAGATCATTCACGTACGACGAGAAGCGTTGCCAAGAAAGATGAGACGTCGCGGCAAGTCAATTTTCCCAAGGTCTCAATGGACCAAGTCTGTCCGTCGCTAGTTAGATCGTCATTAATCAAAGTCTATGTCTTGTTGGAGTAGGATTCCGCTTCATCATCTACCCGTCGTCTGAATTGTACCATATAATTGTGGGAGTCTTCGGTTTGACGCCGTGGACAGCGTCTGCGCAAGTGCAATCAAGTCAATTTCGACCCCCAGACTTGTGAAATTGGCTCTTTTTTCTGGCGTTTTTGATTACTTGCCTAACTTACAATTGAAACAAGTTAATTGCTATACAAAGTGACGTCATATAGACTTCCTAATCGGGTAATTTTGAGGCTATCTACAGCCTCAGAAGCCCTCGAGAAGGCCCCTCGAGAAGGCCCCTCCAGAAGGCCCCTCCCTAGAGGCCCCCCTAGAGGGGGGCCCTCACGTATGCCAGTGTGGCTGGCTGTCCTAATGAATGGGGCACCAGTTGATCTAAGGCCTCCTATTAGCTAGAGTATAAGATATCAAAGATTTCAAGTCAATCGGAGGGGGTCGAATTAACTACTTGAGGGATGGAGATGGCCTCACTTTGACTACTTGGGTTGAAAAGTTGGTTAATCCGATTGCACTTGCGGAGACGATGGCCGTGGAATTGCATCAAGGACGACAGACAATACAGGACCGCACGGACATCAATCAAACCTGAATCAATAATGCCATTTCTGCGCCCATGATTCTACCGTTCTGCTATTCCATCTGGCTTTCCTCCTTCCCTCCTCACTTGCTTTTCTTTTCTTTTCTACACTTTGACGCCTGTGGGCACAATATCCAGCTTTCTGTCATCCATTTCCTGACCATGGTTCCGCATATCATTCAAGTCGTGATTGAGTTGACCGAGCATATTCTGCCGCGCTGTGACCATGTGTCTCTTCTACGTACTTTTCAAAAGCATTGACGGTCTTGATAGTTGCTTGTAAATGTTCAAAGCTCATTGCCTTGTTTCGTAATCTGGCGAGTTGACGTGCAGTCGAAATGACGTTCCGAATCTGGCGGCCGTTCAACTCCACATCGGCTAATGCGTCTCGTCTTGCTTTCAGCATGGCGATATTGACCTTTTCGCCCTCGGGACGATGGGAATCCGGCGACGCTTCGATTTGAACTTCCTTCCGCTCTAGAAGATCAATGAAATTATCCCAGATTTGTTTGCGACCTTCTAGGTCTACAGGTGGATAATGCAAGGTAAGCTGCATGCGCGATTTGAATGCTTCGTCGAAATGGCCAACTGATCTTCCGTGTTAGCAATGTCCATTTTGAAGGCTTCGAAATGCTCAGAGGGCTGCAGTCTCCTGTTGTTGATCACATACCTCGGTTGGAAGTCAGTATCAGGATACCCTCGTAGTACTCCAAGACACGGAGGAAAACAGAAACCAAAGCGTTTCTCTTCAGGTCCATCTTTTCCCGCTCCTCAAGAAACACATCACTTTCATCCAGCAAAACGACTGCACCGTATCAGATCCATCTAAACTGCCAATGAATGGACTGAATCACTTACCCGCTTGCCAGACGCTCCCAATAAAGAGAACGGACTCAAGATATTTTTCAACCTTTTCTGGGTCTGTTCCAATGTCCCCACAAGTAACTCGGTATAGTGGCTTCTCTGCGAGTTCGGCCACGCTCTCAGCTGTTAGTGTCTTCCCGGTTCCAGGCCCACCATGCAAAAGGATTATGACCCCCTTTCCCTTGCCTTCAACGATATCCGCAGACAAAGTCGACGACATGTGTCCCCGAATCACAGCTTCAATGAGTTCCTTATGGTTGTAGTCCAGTACAAGCTGCTCAAAAGCATTTTTGTTCCATTCGATGGCACCAATGTGCTCGACCTGTAAAGTCCCTATTGACATCGTCAGTCACGTCCAGTTGAAAGATCTATCTCATTATGACGATAGCTCACTCCACTTCTTGTCATGCATGCCAAACCCAAGCAAAGTCGGCGGCAATAGCAGTAAGAAATTGTCACATGGGGGTTCCTCCCGGCACATGATCTCGTAGGCTAAAGTCTGAGTGCTTTTGGGGGACCCTTCCTGTTTATCGTCATCCGAATGAAGGGTCTTGTACATCTCCATGTCGATCATGTATCTTGGGTTAGACTGCGTGGTGTCAGCTTCATGTATCAGACTGCGACAAATGGGCTCCATACCGCACGGATTTCGAATTCCGAAGTCGGTGCGTTGTAGGCAACAAATCTTCGCATTCGACACGACTAAACCTTTTCACCGGACCCCCTCAGCGCAGCCTCGAATTTACCCGTTCGGTCAAATCGCAACGGATACATTGACAGTCCCTCTATATTCAAGGGACCCTCCTCGTTTGGTGGCCATTCGATTTTGAAGACTTTCTCTTGTTTAGTGAAGCTCCCGTCGAATGCCCAGCTGAAGCAGGGCAACTCCCAAGGGACTTTCGACGTAAACAAGCTTCCGCAAGTGGCAAATCCTCTTGGCATTTCTTCTTCAAAACCGATAACGACATCGTCGGGGCGGAAGAGCATGCTCATGTGACTTTTCTTCACCAGCCCTTGGGAAAACAGCATCTCAGCCTCAGCATACGACGGTCCGAATGTGTCTTCCACATAGTTCACCAACTGAATAGCATGCCGGCTTTGGTCTCCATCATGCCCCTCATGTACCCATGACCTTATGAAAGATCTGGCGTGATAAATTTGTACATAAGGAGGTCGATTGATATTTCGATGTGTATCTACCGCATCTGTCTTGCTTTCTTAAATGAATTCTCCCTGGCGTCCTTCCACCTGGTGAAGTCGCTGATAGGGCTCGCCTTATGTCAGCACAAATGGATCAATAAGGGTCGGATCGCATGTGCCCCGGTCACTACGGCGACTGGGGTCTCGCATGGAGGTTCCAGAAGGAGTGAAAATAACTCGGGACGATATCACAGCTTATCGGTGGACATCCGAGACGGGTGACACGGGGGACCCGGGGAAGGTTGGTCGCGATGCGCTAATTTTGGAGCAAGATTTGGAGGTGCAGACGGGGGGCTTCTTGGCAGGCATTGGACGACGCCTCGGGGGATTCTTGGGGTGTCTCATGATTGACAACGGGGATCGCTTGGTGACAGGCAGAGGTGGCGGAACGTTGCGACGGACGTTGGGATGACTGGGCGATGACAGCTAGAGTTCACCACGGCCGTTGAGGAGATGCGGAGGGGAAGCGAATACGCAGCAGCAATACGAGGCGACGGTGAGTTTGAATGCAAAATGAGCAGTCACACAACCCGGAAAATTAGGTGCACGGCATCCGGTCTCCGGGCGGAATGCGAGAGGAAGGAGCAAAAAGTCAGCAATGGGCCTGCCTGCCTGTTGGCTCCTTCATCCCGCCACTGGTCGCATTCCAGTCTCAGGCGGAAGGGGCGTCGGTGACGTAGGTAGCCAGGTAGCCAGGTAGCGACCGGAGGTGCTCCTGGGAAAGTGCGTGGAGCGGGCTTGTAGCTGGCGGGGACGGATTAGGTAATTGCCTCTGGCTACCTAGGTAGCCAGTGGCGGTCTCACCTTCCCGCCTGAGTATCTGTCGCTGGCGCAGAAACAGTGGGAAGGAAGGAAGGGGGGCCGAAAGCGAAAGGAAGGCGGTGACCACTTTCCCGTTTGGAGAGAGGCACCGTTCCACAATGTCACCGTCACCAGCCGTCCGTCTACTTTACTGTCTGACTGCAGTGCGCCTGCCAAATCAAAGGCGAAAAGAAAAAAAGAAAGAAAGATCGAGACACAGCAGTTGGCAGGAACCCCTCTGCGGTTGACGGGTCGCTGCTTCCTGCTTCCTGCTTCCCCTCCAAAATGCCCGCTCGTCCCCTGCCATTTTTCCAGAAATCCTGCCCATGACCCTTTTTTCCACATGCACCGGATCCACTTCTCGTCCTGGTCTTTCCGATTCCCGACTGTGACTGCTGTCTCCTGTTCCTGCAACGTCGTCGTCGGCTCATGGAAGGCCCCGGACAATTTGCATCGTCGCCTCGCTAGTTCTTCGCCCGACGAATCATCGCGACCGGACCAGAAGTGAAGGCTCCAGCCCGTCTGCCACCGAATTCCTGCATCGAACATCGAACATCGAACATCGAACATTCGATTCGATACCCACGGTTACTGCTGCGTAGACACGACCTGCTTGTTCCCGGTTACCGACAGCGACACTGCACAGTACTGCATACTTAGTATCCGTACACCGACAATAACGCCCACCTTTTGAGCCCTGACCGTGACAGTGAGACAGCCCGGCGACAGCGACTCACCTTGCTTCAGAGTCGGTGGCTGCATGCACCGCGACCCGACGGTGGAATTAAGGAATTCGCACCCCCGTCATGGTGATGCCACATGTCGCTACGGATCCATGTCTTTTCTCCCTCCCATCGCCTGAAGGCTGAACGAGTCCCCCGACGCGCTGATCTGAGCTGAGACCAACCCAGCCCAGCCGCGACCTTACCGTACGACGTATTTGGCACTCTGACAATTGCTACGCTACTGGACCGCCATCTGCAACTGCTGCCCTGCACACATACCCAACGCTACCCTGCTTGCCTGCTGCAAACCAACCACAAACACCACACCACCAACGACCGACGCAACAACGCCTCCCAGACCGACAGACACTGCGATTAATTATTCCTGCACATTCACCTTGCAATAAGGCTTCATTGATACTCGACCGTGACCCGTTCGCCGACCGCCTGCACCGACTCTTTTTTTTTCCGCTTCTTCGTTCTCCCGATCGTACCCGAAGCCCCAGATCTCGTCTCTCGATAACCCGCCTTCAATCTTCAACTCGCCGACAGAAGGCAAATTTACTACCAAACCTCGTTCGAAAGCGCCCGCTGCACGACGACAGTCATATCTGCCGTCGACGTTCCGAGCCGACCTTTCAAGCACGCCGCCGAAACGGCCAGCCTTCGTCACTTTCTTGCCCGACTGTCGCTCCAGCATGCTGCCATGGACCCTCCCGACCCCCTGCCGCTCCGTATAACGAGGAGCGCCTCCTCGTCCTCCTCCCTCCATTTCAAGCCACGCGACCGTAAACTTCACCTTTTGGTCGCCGCCACCGGCCCCCGCGACATATCATGGGCTCAAGCCCTCGTAGTGCGGCTCTCCAAGAGCTCCGCCATCGAGATGCGCGCCATCGTCGACGATACCGTCCCCCGATTGAGCCAGACCGTCATTACCATGCAGAACCGATCCATGTGTCCTCCCTTGCCTCCAGTGCGCGCCGCCGACACCGACGCCGACGACATAGAGTTTTACCGCCAGCAAGCCTTCGAACTGGTCGAGTGGGCCGATCTCATGGTCTTGGCCCCTATCGACGCGGATAACATTTCCAAGATGATGGCGGGCATTGCCGATACGTTCCTCCTCGAGGTACTGAGGGGGTGGGATACTGCCAAGAAGATCCTCCTGGTGCCCGGCATGAGCACACATATGTGGGAGAACCCCGTCACAAAACGGCAGCTCAACAAGATCAACAGCAAGTGGACTTGGATACGCGCCATGACCCCGATTCTGTGGCACTACGACGGATCACCGAAGAACCCGAAGCGGATTGTCAACTGGAATGGATTCAACGATGTGTTGGGCATCATCAAGAACCAGGCCGACCTCCTCGGCCTCGGCCGGGACGTCGACGTTGTCACTCACCTTGGGTACCTGGCGACTGGGGATCCGCGGGTCTACTCTAACTTGCCTCCCGAAATTTGGACCATTATTCTGGACTATGCTGGGGATTGGGAACTCGCCCAGGCCTTGGGAATCTTTACGAACCTACCAATGCCGCATCCTTGGACATTGCAGCCGAAAGATTCGCGAGATCCGATCAAGGTCTACGAGCACGAGCTAGAATGGCTTGTCCTCACCTGCGACACGACCGCCATCTGCAAGAAGCTCCTCCAATCGCCCCCTACACTGCACGACTTGCCCGCCCTTGTGGTTGGGCTTCTTATCAAATTTTCACTCATCGACGTGCTCAAATGGATGGAGGCCAACCGCCCCGACCTCTTCAAGCACGCTTTCGATGGCAAAGTTCTCCCGACCAAGGCCTCGGCGTATTTTGGTCGCCCGGATGTCTTAGATTACTGGAAGGAGAGCAAATACTTCAGAGGCAAGCACCAACAGTCGTACGACGCCGAGGCTGTCGATGGTGCTTCCAAGATGGGTTTTATCCAAGTACTCGACTGGTGGTGGCGGCACTCCGGTTTGCCTCTGCGTTTCACCGAGGCCGCCTTGGAGCAAGCCAGCGGAAAGGGACATCTGCTGGTCCTTGAATGGTGGAGGGATGCTGCGGCGCAGGATGAAAGAATCGTGCTGCGTCCCGGCAAAGCTCTGCTGTGGGCTGCTCAGCATGGCCAGGTTGATGTTATTAAGTGGTGGATGGCTTCTGGCATTCCCATCGCCCACGGTGACGGTGTAGCTAAGATTGCCTCGCGGTGGGGCCAGGTCGGCGTCCTCGAGCTTTGGCGCAAGCTCAAGGGTGACGACAAACTCACATTCGACGGCGAGGTGCTCGTCCAGCCGACGATCCACCAGCACATCGGCGTGCTCGAGTGGTGGCGCAAGTTTGCCTACGGCGAACTGGACGGCATGGAAGGACGAAAACAGCGCGTCGAGTACCGAACGTGCGATATCGAGGAAGCTTTGGAGGACAGCATCGGCGACCAGGAGCCGGTGCGCAAGTGGTGGGCCAGCAACGGGCTCAACCTCGGGCTCCGCAATGTTGAATGGATGCGGGCCAGGTGTTTGTAAGACTACTTATTCTCTGTTTTTGGGACACATTCACAGGCGCAGGCGGCATCGCTTTTGGTAGCACTGACACGGCGCCCTTGCATTGAAACCGGCACGCAAAAAAGTTTGGCGTTCCGGATCAAAGGCTGGATATCTGGCGTTGGCAGCATGCGTGATGAACGTGAGGGTATTACATTCTTATTATAGATTGATTGGTCTTTGGTCGAATCGTGACATCTCGTTACACATCCCCAGAAGTGAAGTCCTTTCCTACCATTCCTAGATGACCAACGGCGCAGCAGCCAACAGTCCAGCAATCAAGACGGCACCGTCGACACCCATCGCATCTGCGCCGGCTGTGCTGCCACCTCCGGTTGTTGCTGCCGTCGGCGCAGCATTCGTGACTGTCGCCCTGGTGCTGGTGCTGGCGCTGGTGCCGCTGGCAAGAGCCCGCGTAGACGTGGTGCTCGTATCATCATCACCACCACCCAGAACCGTAGTACTCGGGGTATCGTCAAAGGTAGTCGTAGCAGAGCGAAGCCGCGTCGTCGCAATCAACCTCGTCGAAGTAGTACTATCATCCCCTCCACCACCGCCACCCGGACCGTTGCATTTCTTGTTACCCGCGCAGGTCTGCCCCGAGAAGCAGTAGTAGGTATTGCAGCACGTCTGGCCGGAGGGCATACACCCCGCTCCGCATACCGTCTGCCCGGCCGCACACTGGCTCCCACCTCCTCCACCACCGCCGCCTCCTCCAGATCCTTTGTTGCACTTCTTATCACCGGCGCAGGTCTCTCCGGCATCGCAGAAGTAGGTGCTACAGCACACCTGTCCCACCGGCATGCATCCCGCCCCGCACGCCGTCTGCCCGCTCGCACACTGCCCCCCGCCACCTCCCCCTCCACTTCCTTTCGAACAGAACCCGTCGGCGGTACACGTCTCCCCGGCATCACAGTACCCGCCATCAGAGCAACACACCGTGCCGGAGGGGATGCAGAAGCCGTTGCAGAGGACTTTGCCCGTCGAGCACCCGGACGGGGCGCCGGAGCAGGTCTTGCCGATGGGGCAGCAGCCGCCGGAGACGCAGACTTTCGTGGCCTCGCAGTAGCCGCCGCTGCCGGTGTTGCAGCAGGTGCCGAGGGTGGGGATGCATTTGCCGTCGCAGGGTTTGTAGCCGATGTCGCAGGTGGAGGCGACGGCGCCGAGGGAGATGGCGGAGGAGCCGAGGCCGCCTGGGAGGAGGAAGGGGTTGGACGCGGAGGAGGAGGAGGAGGATTGGGAGCCGAGGTAGGGGGAGGAGGAGTCGGCGAGGGCGAGAGCGAGGCCCGTTGATAGGAGGAGGGAGTTGAGGAGCATGATGGTGGTGTTGGTGAGGAGGCCTTGGGAGGGGAGTTATGGGGGAGGGGGAGGGGTTATATATATATGATGGTGAAAGGGATCCGACTATCGTACTTACAACGATGTTGAACCGGAAGACTTGAATGGGAAGATACCCCTGGGCCCCTTGCGTTGAAAATCAGCCTACATGGGCCGGGTGAGGTTAACGGGAGATTTCTGTGTGACCCCGGACGACGCTAGGAAACGCCATGAGGCGCGATGATAGACGAGCTTGCTTGCTTTCACGTTCTTGGGTGCGGTGGTAGGCGAGGAATCAGGCTGCCGGGGGTGACGGGTGGGCTGAGGGCTAGGGACGCAGGGATGTTTGCCACATTGTAGCTTGTTTTCACGAGGTTTGTTTGACATGATGCGGTGTTGCCTTCTTTGACTGAGGTGGTCTGTCGGAGGAGCAGTCTCTGCGAGTATGACTGCGGCATGGGATACCGATTCAATGTCCGCTGTGAATGTAAGCACCGCATATCTCGACGTTTCTTTCCTACCGTCAACTCACCAGACAACACAGCGTTGCACTTCTTCAAGGCAGAAACATCCAAAGCTGAAGCCAAGAAAGCCCCGCCAAGAAATGACAAGCAGTCCACCCCAGCAACAGACCTCAGCTCACTCAACCCGTTACAAGCAGGCTAGCGTACCCTCTACCAAGCCGGGCGATTTAAGCGACTGACAGCCTTCATTTCGTTATGCTTATCTTGGCCCGGACGAACCCTAGCCCCGAATGCTTATTTTGCATTCGTTCTTTTCCACGCAGGTGGTGAAGAGAAGCGGTTTTGTGAGGGGGAAGTGATGGACGCCCCTAACGGCGCCGGCGCGTGCGGCTGAGGGTCGCGGACGAATTGGACAACGGGAAAGAGATGAGAGGCGCTCGTTAGCGGCGTTTGATGGGCGATTAGACCCTTGTCGCATCGCGGGGTGAGGAGCACCGCGGCTGAGCTGGTGTTTGGGTCGGTGATTAGACGAGGTTAGCTGGAAGAAGAGTCAAGCTTGATTTGACGAGAGGATGATCGACGGGATGTGTGGTGACTGTTGATCGAGACGGAGGAGGGTATGTGTTGGCACGGCTGGGAGTGGGAGTTGGTAAGGCGGGATTGAGTCATGCCGTCCAGATCAAATTTTGATAGACGGTGACGGGTGACTGGGCGTTTCCGTGGTGGTGTAAGGCTGATTTTGTGTTGTGGGATAGGGCGTGCTGTGTGAGATCTCCAGGTTGGATGGGAGACACGAGGAAGGTTGCTTGCGCAGGGGTTGAGATGGGCGCGATGCCTTACTCAGTGGCGTCTCTGAGTTGAGTCACTCAAATTTGAGGTCAGAGCAGGAAGAGCCGTGTCTTTGCAGTCTGCGATGCGAGGTATTCCGGGGAAGCACGAGGCAGGGGCCGGTGCAAGACGGCGTCCCACTTTTCACTCCGGCCGGCTCCCAGTTGCGAGCTTTTCTGAGTTGCGCCGTTGCGGTGTCTCAACCCGGCCCCACAACACAAATTTTCCAAAAGCAGAATCTGGCATGTTCTTTCGGAGAGGGAGGACCATGAACCGGAACAAAAACAAACACAACGCCTCGAGAAGGGAAGCGCAAAAAGTAATTCGACGTTGGCCTGATTCGAACAGACGCTCCCGAAGGAACAAGATTTCTAGTCTTGCGCATTAGACCACTCTGCCACAACGCCTCAATCTAATGAGCCCGCTTTGAGGCGGGGATGTTCAGGATGGCGGTGTGCTAGATTATGTTCTATGAGTCTGGGCCCTTCAAGATGCGGAGCCCATTTCTAGCGCCGACAAACGGAAGAACAGGCATACTCATCGTGCTGTTGCACTGGATTCATCAAACCTGCTTGCTGCATATTTCATTGCCTCAGAAACGGTACTTCATAAAGGTCTTGCTGTTTGGGTGGATACTGATGATAGGACGATATGAATAACACCACTCTAAGAGGTAGGTAGTGGTACGCCCGGATAGCACAACTCATTCATTAAAACCGTGTAATATAACCGTAAAGCGGTGAGTAGCATTTATTAATCGAGACATTAACCGAGGGGAACAGCGGAAGATCTGTTTTCAACACGAACTAAGTCACTTCCTTGGCTTCAACACCCAAGCATTCACTTCGAGGGGAACCTGAGGGTTTGCTCGTTGATAGTAAGGAGGGTGGCTAATGGTTCAGTCTGCTGAAGGGGCACTGCTTCTCTCTGGTCATCACTCTAGTTGAGACTGACAAGTTCTGGGATGTCGTCTTAGCAGACGGAAGGCTCTAATCCGTTCTGCGTATAGACTTCCACATAGAAACTCGTACCAGCCCCATATGAACTTTGGCAATCCCCTCAGCCTGGCATGTCCCATGGAAATATTACGCGAAATCCACCTAGACACACCGGTCGTCTGAGAATGGTGAACCTAAGCTTCTGTTCACATATGAATACTAATCGCCTCATATCCACGATTGCGAAGCTGTACTAGTTCTATCTGGGTGTCACTCTCTGTGATCTAATTTGTTTTTAGGTGCGGGCAACGACACCTAAAGTAGTCTCAACCCGGTCGAGGCCGCATACAATGTGTGAGAAGTTGTAGCAGATGGCACACCATCGTTCTGACCTGTGATGAAACCATTTCACGTGAAGGGACCGATCACCGATTTCCAGCAGATCCCGCTCCTTCAACCTGCCGTAGTCGTTTTCCCATGGTCTTGCGTTAGGTTGTCTTTGAACATGCCTCCTCCAACATGCAAAGAGGCCTCACCGTATTATCCATCACACACGTAGGTCACGCTCCACAAACATCGCTACCAGCGTGCCTCACAACCGAATACAACCCCCAAATTGCTTGGCCAGGCCAAATACACCCAGAAACGAATCCGAAATACCCGAGTCGTCCGCGCCAAGATCGACAGAACGTCCAATCCCAGAGACGACAGGCAAGAACAGTCGATTGGTGGTCCTCTCACCCCTGAGCCGATCAGACGAACGGGGCAACCCCAGCCGACAGGGCACCTAACCCCGAACCCCCTGTTCCTCCCAACAGCGCTGGCAGCACCCAACGACAGCGGTTGAGATGACATGAGACCCGACCCCATTGGACAGCCCTAAACGTCGCGACCCTCATTCCAAACGCGGCGGCTTTTATTTTTATCTTTATTCTTATTCTTGTCGAGCGTTCTTTTTCAACCCCGTTCTATCCCCGAAGGTGGCCGGACGGTCGCTGGCGGAACGCTATTCTTAGGCCCGGAGATCTTTGAATACTTTATTCCCCCGCTGGCGGGGTGTTGGTGGAACTTTACCGGGTTTCTGCGTCATGAAGGGGTAAGAGGGCACGCGAGCACGCTGCCGCTCATTGAACGCAGGGCTGCCTCCGTGATGCATTGTCGATGGATGAAAGAGGAAAATATGCCATATGATGGACGGTTGATGTTCTCAAGTTGCATCTTCCGTTGCCAAGACTCAATGTCAAAAATTCACAAGTCGGCGCGATCCCGAAAGCTTGGCGCAACTGTTAGACTCCAAGCCTCCAAGCCTGGGCAGTTCCAGTCGACGTCTTTGGCGATCTTGGCGGGGGCTTCACGTGGAAATCTCAAAATGGGGGCCATAACTCTCTCAACTATGATGCAACTCAAGAGATCCTGGCTTTCACAAGTTGTAGCATCTCTTGCCGACGCGGGTGAAGTTCTTTTGAAACCCCACCTAGTGTCGACTACCCGCGGAGTCTCACAACTCAACCTCCGAAGCAGCTCTGAAGAAGACCACAACGAATAGTCTGCATCCGCATTTCCCACAGATAATCTGATCCATCATCCTCCGCCTCGTGTTGAAGCTACTCGCGATTTTTCACGTCATGAAACAGCAAGAGGTTCAGAGACGACCCCGTCCAATTGGCTGCGTACCGCCGTTGATGCGCGACCAGTCCCCCACCCCAGGCAATTCGAAACGACTCAGCTGTCAGACACCTTGACATGAAGTGTGTCGCCAAAACCTGCCGCACCACCTTCTCTCTTTGGTCCGTTTATTAATAGCAGCCGAGAAAATCCCCCGGATTTCCTCGCCAAAGTTAGCCATTTTCCCACCGAACGGGGGCCGGTTGCAGTTTTCATTATCTGATGGCTGTTTGGGTAGATGCTAATCTAAGCCCAAACATGGCCTCACCAAGCCGGTCTTTGGGCGGGAATGAGACGAAGCTGTCACATCGCGATGGCTTCTTGGCAAAAATTGAGATGAGGGGTAAATAGACCTTATAGACTTCGAGTTGATAAATAGCGATGGAGATCTCGCGGTCTTTGGTTTCGTGTAGAGTCTACAGCCCTCCAGCGCCTTCGTTCTCGCATCGTTAGATTCGTTTCGTTCCAGCGCGGGCCGCCGAGTTTTCAATTGTCATCACTCAATTCTAGACAGAGGCTCTATCACATACCCCCACTCAACCCAACATGGCATCCCAAACACTCCCTCTCCGATCCCGACTTTTCTCTTCAAAACTCTTCATCTTCGCCCTCTTCCTCTTCTCCATCATCACAATCACCTTGGCAGGCGACGATGCCACTTCAACCCCCGCTCAACAGAGCGCTCCGTTCGTGGACCAGGCCACCGGCCTGAACATGGAGCGCTTCTTCGGTGCCCGAACATCATTCGCCTTCGCCATGGCCCTCCCGGAGCAGAACGGAACCGCCGGAGCCGGGTCGTTCATCGGACAACTCTCCTTTCCTCTCGTCAACGGGGCAGGATGGGGCGCCATGGGCTTGACCGGCGAAATGGAGGGCAACTTCATCCTGGCCGCATGGCCCGATGGTGCCGGGGGCGTAATGGCCTCTTTCCGGCAGGCAACCGATGAAGATAACCCGCCCGAAGTCAAGGGCAACTTCGCCGTTCGGCCCATCGCTGAAGGTGTTTCCGTCAACGCCACATCTCTCACGTACACCTTCCTCTGCGAAAACTGCCTCGATACAACCTTGGGACTGGGCCCGGAGGCTACGAATGCGAACGCGGTCATGGGATGGGCGCTGTCTGAGAAGGCAGTCAGGAACCCGAGCGATCCCGGGGCGAATCTTGGATTTCACGAGCGTGGGTTTGGGCCGTTTACTGCGAGGTTGGGGAATGCGAGGACGGCGCAGTTTGCGGCGGTGGCTGCGACTGCTGGGCAACCGGTAGCAGGCTCAGCCAAAGCGGTCGCTGCGACACCAAATGCCTTTAAAGATGGTGGTGATGACGACGACGATGATGAGAAGAAGGGTGGTAGTGGTGGTGGTGGAAAGAAGGATGATGACGATGACGATGATTGAAAGTCTAGAATATGTAAACTCGATATACAAGCCAACATCATGATACCTCCATGGCTACAAGCCAAACTTGCATGAACACGGAAATAAGCGACATAGCTGATCGGCTTGAGATACACGGCGTCAACATGGGTAGCGGTACCTTATCGCAAGTGACAACAAAGCCAGAAAGCCTCGGGCCTGAAATGCGGAAACACCTATCGTTGATGGTCCCTTCGCGCCTACATTTGACCTCTCTCTATGTTTAATAGGCCTAGTTCCATGACTGCTGAACGCCCTATGCAATAGGGATGCATCGGCTTAGAATAACACACACACACACACACACACACACACACACACTAATTGGCACCAGAGATGGTGGAATATCTGATTCATTCCAAGGGAGCAAGATTTTAGAGGTAGTAATTAGTCGCAAGAGAAACCTAGGTAGACGGTTGGGCGATGTGGCAGCCATCATGCTGCCATGGACCAACTGAGAACTCGTCTGGGGCTGCATGCAAGGCTCGGACAGACGACACTGGCTTTCGTAAGACAAAGCGACGCTAGTACTCAATATTTTAACCAAAAAGGCAGGCCGAGATCAGATCGCACATCTTTCTCGCATTACGACCATATTTTGGGGGAAGGCTGGCCAATGAACGCCCCTGAAATGAACAAAATGTGACGCATCAGTCAGTGAAATCAGGAGCCTGCTGTGATGTGCCCCCCTTGGCGGTTCTGGGCATATTACTCGGCATTCCATTTCCAAAAGGGCTACATGGATTGGCAGTGACTGAGAGGGTCCGCGTTAGTCTCTTGCACGCCCGTAGCCTGATGTTCTTTATCTAAGAGACTGCCGCAACCCAGCTGGTTGACGTTGAATTATTTCACCTTCCGTCACCTTTTTCACATGCAGCCATGTCCATGCATGGCTCTTCCAATTCCGGAGACCATTCTGAGAGCAGCAGCCCCCCTAGAATCGAACCGTCGGGGCTGCTACATGTTCAGACTGTCCAAGACGATGTCCGAAGAGACGATGACCAGATAACATCTCCTATATTTGAATATATAATAAATTGGAGGGTTGGTAACTCAGTCGTTTGTCAACGAAAGTCTACTCACAGAGCCACAGAAAGGGAATGTCCCGGACGAAGCACAGCACGAATATGAAGAGACGCTCTTGCACAAACTGATCAAAACGGCAGCTGATGACGGGTTCGCCTTGGGGGATCTCGAAGAAAACTTAGAAAAATGGAAGCCTTCGATCAACGTTCGCTGCTCGGATACCAAGGAAACTGCTCTTCTACTTGCCATTTGGACGGAGTTTAAAGGCGTGACTGCTAGGCTTCTCCAAGCAGGAGCCGACCCTGAGCTCGAGGATGACTCCGGGTGGTTGCCTTTGCAAGCAGCCCGCGACGTTGGCAACGAGACGATTATTGAGGCATTGTTGAGCGCCGGAGCTGATCCTGCCAAGAGAGGTCACGATGGGCAATATCCCCTCGATTGAGCTGTCAAATGGCCATTAGGACCCCAGTTGTTGAGAAAGATCGTTACGCCACATGAGCAGTCCGTCAACGAGGTTTACAAGGAGTCCGAATGGCCTCCGCTTAATAGGGCTGTGTATCATGGCACTGAAAGTGCTGTTGACATCCTGCTAGAAGCTGGTGCGAGCCTCAGCACGGTGGACTTTGAGAAATGGACACCTTTGATGACAGCACTTACACAGAACTACTCTGAAATTGTGGCAAAGCTGCTCCGCAGCTTGGTAGGGCAAACCGCAAAGGATATTCAACCAGCTATTGATACGCCCGGTTTGGGTGGAATTACGCCCATCATGCTCCTCTGCGGTGGAGCTCTGCTCGATGACGCCTCCGGCAAATCCTTAACGGTTTCGGATATGATTACAGAGCTGTTGAAGCTTGGCCCAGATGTCAATGCGATTGATATGGGAGAGAATACGGTACTAGATCACGTGATGAATGCTACAGTACCACGGGAAGATAACCTCATCAGAGCCCTGATTCAATTGATGCGACCGGAAAGGATCCTACAATCACATATTCGGGGCGAGACAGCGTTCGACTCTTGCTTCGACAAGGACAAGGACTGTCTATTTCCTGAGAGCAGAGGTTTGGTACAATTCCTCATTGAACTTTTTGCTAGAGACCGAACACTTCAGCAGACCGAGGAGCCACTGTGATGGGCTGTGTACCGCCTGTAGAGACACATCACTGCTCTGGAGCTTTTCACCAAGTTGAAAAAAGCAGGGAAGATACGAGGAAACTTTGGTCCCCACAAGTGCTCATTGGTTGAATGGGCAATTCACGCTCGTCTTCCTCGAGTGTTGTTGACTTATCTCAGAGCAGTAGGGTTAAAAAAAAGGAGATGAGGACAGCCCGGTCGGCGAGGATAGAGAGCGGGGGTTGAATTTAATTCGAAGGTTGAGAGCGGAGACTCAAGCTTCACTATCTCGGCCGAGTGAGCTCAACCGGCAAAGAGGACAGACGGAACCCAAATCATCTGACCAACCCAGAGACAGAGATGGAGATCTGAAAGATCTGAAAGACTTGGAGGATATCTTGGACTATCTTCATCCGGAGAGGGCCGAGAGAAGAGCCAATCCGTGGGACCTATCAGAGCAAAATGGGCCTATGAAGGAGACCTCCCGGCGTTTCCGCGCCGCTATCATTCAGAACACCTTCCTACAAATTCTGAAACGTGCAGGAGATCCTTTGTGACTCGGCTGAGATGGAGAATGTGCGAGAGACTTCAGAAGTTCGAGTACAACCCCAATACGCACAAGCAACTATCATCTCACGTCTCCGGTGTAAACTTCAGAGTTGGCCCGGACTTTACGTGGATACATCTACCGGCGAGCAACGTAAGTTACTCTTCGTATGTGAGCACAAGCTGTCAGGCGAAATGTTCACATCAGCTAGATTACATGGATGGAGGTGAGAGCTTCTGACCCAACCCGAAATTGACACTGCAGTCTACAACTCTTTTGTTGCCGGATTACTGAGACTTTGAAAACAGGATGCCATGAAGAAAATCCTTAAGAAGAAGGATTGCAAAGATGAAAACGAGAAAGTTGCATCATTTTTGCATAGCAGCTGGATCGAGATTCCAGACAGAACCTCAATGTCACGCTTCATGAGGCCCCGTTATGTCGTCAAAGACAAAGGTTCTCCTTCCAATTCGAAGGTTCGCTTTATCGTAAAAGATATTGGAGATTAAGAAACAGGCCGGTCTAGGTCCCAAGCGAACGAAGAGTACCTATATGATACGGGGTTGTTCTCGCCAGTGGATGACAGAAACATGGCGAGCTTAGCCAGAGGTTCGGGTGGTGAGGTGTCACCAGGAGAAGGGAAAGTCCCTAGAGTACCTTATCGTTCATTGCCCCTCCTTCTGAGAGCATGATGATCGACCACCAAACCGACGAGAAGAATGAAGGAAGCATCAGTGCTTCGGCCATCTACGTAGGTACGCATTCAATGCAGAAGTATATTACTAATTCTGATGTGTTCCTAGATGCTCTACCTGTACTTTTCAACATATCACAAAAGTGAAAGTGACCGAGACTCCATGCCGAAAACTGGGACGAAGCCTCCGGAGGAAGGGTCGGTTCTTGACGAGATCGACCTACGACAGAGCCTCTTCGCAGCTTATAAGGATTTAGTCATCCATCAACCAGCAACCCTAGATGAGTTTTACTATCACTTTGCGTCGGACAATGACTCGCGCAGAGACAGAGACTTTCGGAACAAAGATCAGGTCATCACCAAATACTTGTAACCAGGAGGCAAATAAGAGCTCAACTACTGGCCCGTCCTGCGTGCAAGTCAAGTTTGGATATGGATCATCGACGAGAGTATGTACCGTATAAGTCCAAATGACTCTGGAGCAACTACTGACGTAAGCTTACCTCAGAATGGATTATACCCTCCACATCCTCGGCTAGGAATGATGTCCATGACGACCTTTTCACCAATATACTCGAGCATCTTCAAAAACAAGTGAAGAATGGAAGCCGTCGGGTTGGACCTTCATCGGCTACGGAAATGAGCAAGGTTATCGTGAATTATTGTATCGGGGCTTACGAAAGGAAAAGAAAGCGTAAGGTCACGACTGATGGTTTTACCAGCACTCAAGCAAATGCTCAGAAAAACGGGCTGCCCAAGGAAGAACGATCCATCCGACAAATATTCTCCGACTCAATCAACGAAATTGTGAGCAACATAGACCCGTAAAGTTCAAGTAGTATGGAATTCTGACGAAATTTGCAGGGAAGAAAAGAGTCCAGCCTTTTCAAACAGGCATATGGTCACCACCACTGTCCAGCAACGGAGAAGCTAGCAAGAAAAAGGGCCAATCCACGGAACAGACAGTGAGCCATCTCAGCTCTACCCTTGGGAAGGTGGCACATCAGTTGTGCGACATTAAGGACATCAGGGATGAGCTTAACATCCTAAAAACCGTGGCTACGTTCCAACGTAAAGTTCAGTATCAAATGGCGGGGCCTTCTGCGCACGGAGAATTTGAGACCGATTATATTCTCGGTGATATCAGGGAGATGGACAGATTCGCGGAGCAGACCCAAGAGGCGGTGAGTCACGTTCAGCAACCCTCAAAGGTCACCATTGACAAGTGACGCGTAGGTCAAAACCACTCTGACGCTTGTGGAGAGTGATATAGCCAACCTCCAAGGAATGGAAGCTGTGAAGCAGGGCAAGATTGTCTTAATATTTACTCTTGTCACAGTGTGGTTTGTGAGTCGTTCTACTACGCAGAACATTCATGAGACAGTCTCCCACTAACGTATTTGTCTCATAGCTGCCTCTCTCCTTTCTTACGTCACTCTTCGCGCTTGATGTAGCATCTTTCCTCACGGCTCCTGCCTGGTCGCTGTATGTCATCTGTAAGTGATCTCTTACCGCTCTATTCTGGTGCCCAAGCCACGTTGCTGACAAAAAGATAGTCGTTGTGCCACTGTTGTTTCTATTGGTAGCCATAGCTTACGTTTGGAAACTGGAGATCGTCCAATACTACTCAAACATGCAGCGCAACGCCGCTAAAGAGTCTCAGCCAACGGAAATAACGAGGGCCAAGTCAAGTGCGCTGTCCTGTCCGCCATTGGGGGGTTTGAGAAGACGAGGGAGAGCTGATGAGGAACATGGGTTGAGCTCGGTTAGTGACTTGGGAAAGTGATGGCTGGGTGCCTTTGATGAGCTGGGCTTTTACTTTTACAGGCTGCCATGGGCGCTGGTGCCAACCAATGCAGCAGCGCGAAACACCATGGCTAGCACTGGAATTAGGTTTTTTGTTCGTTATTTCTTGCTTCTCAGTAGCAGTATACTAGGTTCCCTTTGTAATTGACTAACAATTCAATCCTCCTGAACCGTTGACTTCACTAAAGCTAAGCGGCTTCTTTGAACCCCTGTATACAGATCGATATGATCATTCTTCGTTCTCAACAGGCTGGGCTGAACTACGCGAGAATGTATTTGAGGTGGTCAACTTGAATCCATAGAAGTACATGGTCCCTTTCTTCCTTTATGCTGCCGCCTCCGCAGCAGCTCGACAAGCACATATATCTCCGCAGAACCTCTCCTCCACATTGATGCTGGGGTGAATCTGAGTGTTCCTTTTGGCAGGATATATCTCAGCCCGAGCCTTCTTCTCAGCCTCCCAATGCTTTTCAAGGTCCTTCTTCAGTAGACGCTTGAAGGCCATAGTGCCCGACTCGCGCTTCGAGTGCAGAGGACCGTTGACAAACACGTTGGTGACCAGATTCTTCTGGACACCGTTCACGAGATGGAAGTCCTCAATTTCGATACGTTTACATGAGCCAGCGCTACTACCCATTTAAGCCTAATTAAACAAGTCAATTAATCAGCTAATCAAAACGAGGCCTTTTTCAGAATTAATTAGCTAAATTCACAATACCCTCGGTTTAACTATCTTAATTAAACCGAGGGGCCCTAGATTATCTATTAATCTAAGATCTAGGCTAATTAGAACGCTAGAATTAACTTAGAGGCTTAAGGCTAAGGCTACTTAGTCTAAAGTTATTAAAATAAATAGAGCTTAAAAATTAGTAAAGTAAAGCTAAAAATAAAAAAAGAACGATATAACTTATATTTAAACGTAGAGATTTTAAAAATAAGTACTTTATTAAGAACCCCTATACTATATAACTTCTTTATCTTATATCTCTATATTTACTAATTTAAATCAAAATAGTTAAATTAATCAAGTTTACGGTCGAAAGTGAATCAATTAGTTAAATTTGACCCTCAGATTTAGCTTGATTAATTAGTTAGCAGCGCTGACATGAGCACACCCTCGACCCGGAGATGAAGCATCCAGACAGTGCTCGATGCCCCGATCCTTGTCACAAAATTGATGCACTTTTGCAGTTCCTGTGAGTTTTTTGATCTCAACCTAGGCTTTCGGAAAGGATCTAGACCCAGGAAACAGTTCGTTTCCAAGGCCCGAAACCCGTTCCAACGGTTCCAACAACCATCCGACGGCCAAATCCAGTGTAGCACTTACATGGATCAGTCGACTAGTCACTGGCCCGCTTGGTTTGCAAACACCAGGCTCAGGACGAAACAATGCTTCCCTATTTTTCGGCCCTTGGAAGTTTTGTAGATACCAACGAAGTACTCAGCTCGGTCAACAAGTTCTCTCTTCTGTGTCTTTGCCCACGCCTGCTCTCGGCGCTATCAGGATCCAGATATTGACTTGGAAACAAACTTGCAAAAATTATAATCTAGAATGATGTTAGGTTGTCATCTGATATTGTGTTGCGGCTGACTCTAGAACTGTCGCATTTCAAAAGAGATCAATGATGGATTTCTCCCCGCGATAATCCGTGTAATGCCCGCCAGCGTACCACAATTGGCTTCGCCCCGGACTCCTTCTCCGGTCAAGATGAAGGGTTGCATCGGTCTCCGCAACTCTAAGCGACTCTTAAATGAATGCACGTTCCATGAAGCGCTGTTGGTGCACAGAGAACGGGCAGGGCCCCTACCTTTTTTTCAACGCCGCACGCTAGACTATGACCCCAGCTTCCGGTCGCTTCCGGTGTCTGGGTTTTGGATGTAGTATTTTTATGTTGCTGCGATGAAAACCTTTCGTCGAGAGACTTGAAGGCGGAAAGATTGCCAGTTGGGAGCTGTGAAAAGATCGAACATCTGTCCAGATCGCAATCAAACCGTGTTGAGGTTTGGGGATTCGAGTCCACAAAGCCGTTTATCTGAGTCGTCACTCATTTCTCTGCCCATGGGCAGTCAGTGCCAGCCACCGCCTCCAAGGGGTCCTTGCGAGGTCTACATATCTGAAGCAAGGATGAGAGATTCGTTGAGCGACAGGGCTCCGACAGCGGGTCCATCAGCAGCATCCACTCATCATCCAATCGAGCCAGACCCTGTTGGTGACCAACACAGCGACTGAATGTTTGCTGGCATCCATAACTGCTGATATGCGATGCGACCAACGTGCATTCTGATGCCTTTCAATATTCTGAAATCAGCAAGTAAGCCGTGTTCTAAGGCGCTAGTCTTCATGGCCATCAATCACATTCGCCAGACGCAGCGGCCGCCTCCCAATTTTCATGCCGCCAGGGTCTTAGTATATGTGTGTGTGTGTGTGTGTCATTAAGCCTTCTAGAACCCCAAAGGGGTACGCAGCTGCTATCTTACACTTCTACTTATATATTATATAACTAACTTTTAGCGCTTAGGGGGTGCTGAATCCCTCTTATAGTATCCCCTATTATCTCTAATAGCTTACTACCTATTTAGTCTAAGATTACCTAGTTATCTATTCTATATTATATTATATTCTTTATTACTCCTTAGTATCTATACTAAGTATAAAGTAGTTTTAAATAGTATATATATCTATAAAGTAATATAGTATAAAAAAGAAATAAAGGATTACTCTTTCTAAAGCTAGTTTTAGGTAATACTAATTCTAAAGCTAGTTTTTCCCTCCTAATTACTAGTATAGCTCTTTATAAGTAGTATTAAAGATTAAGAAGTAATAATATAGCTATAAATACTATAGTATACTAAGTTATTTTTATAGTAAAAGTCTTATTACTAAAATCTAATCCTCTTAACTACTTTAGTAGTAGCTTTATACTATCCTATAGAAGTTAAACGCTTAGGTTCTTAAGAGATAATAAGTAGTAATATATAATCTTAATAAATATTATAATATAATAGTTTACTATATTTTAAGTATTTTTTACTAATTACTACTAAAAAGTTAAACTATTAGTTATTTTAGGCTTTTAATAAGAAGTTAGTTTAGTTATATTAATATTTATTACTATTAGTAATATTTTCTAAAGTAGACCTCTTTTTAACACTAACTTAAATAAAAAGTTTATTCCTCTTCTAGTTATATATTATTTTAAGGTTTTTAATATCTACTACTTTAAACTACTCTAAGAAGTCTGCCTCTAGTATTATCTTCGCTATATATCTCACTCCTTTAATTTTATCTAAGAGATCACTAAGAGAGGTGTAAGTAGTACTAATATTCTCCTATATATAAGCTCTATATTACAGTTAGCTATCTAATAGTAGAGTCTGCTAATAGAAGCTGGGGATTAATACGTTTTAATAGTACACTAGGTTGTAGTTTAGGTTAAAGGTTATAGTTTATAGTAAATTAGGTCTTTAGAGACTAAAGTAATTAGTTTTAAGCTTAATAAGTAATTTATAGTAAAAGTAAGCTAAGAGTATCTTAAGGATAAATACTAAGTTAATTACTAAAGAGCTATAGAAGTTTAACTTTAAGCTAGGTTTAAGTTATTATATATAAGTTTAAATAGTACTTATCGTTTAGTTACTATTTCTAATCTTAATAAAGTTTATTCCTTAATTATATAAAGCCTATATATAATAAGAATAGTCTCTATATTCTTAGTATATAGATCTAACTTCTTATCTTATTATTATATAACTTTATACTATAGTTTTTTTATTTCTAAGTAAGTTCCTATTATCTTTATGATCTTATAGTATAAATATCTTATTCTAGCTACTTAACGCCTAAGTAGGTTATTTAGCTGTTATCTTTATTTATAGGTTATAATATTAAGTTCTCTCTCTTAAGGTTTTATTCTTAAGACTAGTATAAATAGGTTGTTAGTTTTAGGTTAGAGATCTATTAATTATGCTTTTTAATTCATTTATAATACTAACACTATATTAAGTTATATTTATAAATTAAATTAATCTAAATTAGTATTTTATTCTACTTATAAAGATATTTTTTATTGCTTTAGTTCTAATAACATTATACTTTATACTTACTGCTTCTATGCAAAATATATATATTAGATAGCTAAAAGTGTGAGGACTTATTAGAATTATAAAAACCTAAAGCATCCTTATAATAGTTTAGTAGTTATATTAAGTTATAAGTCTATTATGTTTTTTTTTTATAGGTGCTTACTATACTGATTAGTTATAGTAAAAAGGCTAAGTGATTAGTGTTAAAAATAAGAGGAAAAAGAGGAGTAAGCAAGTAATATTTTACTAAACTTTTATAAAAAGCTAGTATAGGTTTAAATAGAAGTAGCTAAAATAGCTAGTTATTTATTATAAATTTATATAATTTAAAAGAAAGTAAAAAAGCATTATATAGAAACATTTTCTTAGGGGATATAGAAGTTAGAGGAGAATAATATCCTTTTTATATTAAATGCTTATAAAAGTAGCGTTATAGGTGATTTTTAGTTTTAAGAGGTTAAAAATAATTTAGATTAGATGAGTTTTAATATTAGCGAGGAGTTTTTAGACCTTAGTTTTTTACTAAAAGACTTATAGTTAATATCTTCTAGAGGTTTTTAGTTACTTTTTAGTATTCCTAGGCAAATAAATAGTTTTTTTTTATTTTAGTTAATCTGCTTCTATTAGTAGTCTAACATATTAATATAGTTATTTAATCTATTAGTAACTAGAGGAGTTTATTAAAAGAACTAGTTCGTCTAGTATAAATATTACTTTTTATTCTTAATACTATTACTAATAAACTATAAGTTCTTCTATTATATTAGTGATATTTTTAGTTAGTTTTTATATATTATCTTTATATTTATATTCTTTCTACTTAATAAGGTACTAATATCTTTTAGGTTCTTTAAAATAATTAATAATACGCTCAACTTTATACTTTAGTTTATTATCTTCTATAATAATAATATTATTTATCTGCAATCCTCATAGTACTAGTTTAAGTAGTAAGATATAGAATACTAAATAACATTTTATAGTTTCTAAGAGTTCTAGTTTATAATTAACTAGTGAGATAACTTATAAGATCTTAAAAAGTTTAAGTTTTTTATAGTTAAGTTTATTACTTAGTTATTTTATTTTAATATTTTACTATATAAAGTAGATACTATCTCCCTCTTTTAAAGTTAGTCCTTTAATTCTTTATTTATTGCTAAATTTTAATATTTATTATTAGATAAATTTAAATTCTTTATAAGTATTATCTTAGATATTTTTAATTTATTATACTAAAGTAGTAGCTTTAACTACAGCTAAGCCTACTTAAGGTTCTCTATAAGTAGTTAGTTTAAAACTATAATTAAAATAGAAAGGGAATTCTTTAATACTTTCTCTAATTATACTATTATAAGTAAACTAAGTAATTAGTAGTAGTATAATCTAATTATCTTAGTTATAATTAATATAAGCGTAGAAGTATATTTTAAGGATTTAATTAATATATTCTATTTATCTATTAGTCTATAAGTAGAATGCAGTAGATATTAATTATTTAATACTAAGTTATAATATAATTAACTTTTAAAACTTAAAAATAAAGATTTTATTTTAGTCTAATATAATTTTCTTAGGTGTTCTATAATTAGTAATAATATACTTAAAGAAGATATATATATATATTTTAGTATTACTTGCTTCTTTATATAGAATGAAATAAGTATACTTTATAAGTTAGTCTACTATAATAAAAATGCTATTAAAGTGTACTTCTATAAAAGGTTTTTAAGATTTTAGTAATTTAATAATGAAATTAAAAGATATAAATTACTAAGCAGTTTATAGCATAAATAAAAGTTATAGTATACTATAAAGTTAATATTAAGTAGGTTTGCTTTTAAAGTAGACCTTATAATCTTTAATTACTTTTACTATATATTCTCTAATAACTTTTTCTCTATACTATTATTATAGTTATTTTTAAGTTTTTATAATCTTTTAGTAACTATATATAGAGTAAGTATAAAACTCTATAATTACTTTATTATTTAGTTTACTAAGCAAGCTAGTATTAGATTATCTAGTTATTATTAAAAGTTTAGTTATTAGTATGAGGTCTCTATTATTATCCTCTTTAAGAATTACTTAAGTTTCTTTAAGTATTAGGACGTTATAGTCTAGTTATTAGCTAAGAATATCTACTCTACTATTTTCTAATTCTTTTCTATAAATAATTTAAAAGTTAAATTTAAATAGAAATTCTAACTATTAAATTTATTATTTATTAAGCACTTTTAAAGTAGTAAAATATAAAAAGTTTTTATAATCTAAATATATAAGTATTTTATAGATTATTCTTAAAAACTTAGGTTTTTATTCTTTAAATACTTTAATAATTACTATTAATTTCTTATTATAGATCTAGTAATTAAGTTTAAATCTATATAGTTTATAGGAGAAAAAAGCGTATAGATATAGTTATCTTTCTAAATCTTACTAAGATAGTTATACTCTAATTATATAATTAGATATATTAAGTTCTACTTCAAACTACTTTATTAGATTTAAAATAATTAAGATAGGTTTACTAATAATAAGGTCTTTAATCTTCTAAAAAGCTATTTATTATAGTTCTTCTTATATAAAAAGTATATCTTTATAGCTAAAGTTTATAAAAGCTATATTAATTTTACTATAGTTTTTAATAAATTTATAATAGAAATTAATAAACTTTAAAAATCTTTAAACTTCTTTAAAGTTATTAGGTATTAGCTATTGTTTAATAGCTTTAATTTTATTTTCTAATATATACATTTTTCTAGAAGTAATAATAAATCTGAGGTATTCTACTTTCTATATATAGAATTTACTCTTCTTAAGTTCTATAAAGAGTTTAGTTTCTTAGAGAGTTTATAAGATATAATATATATCTTCTTTATATTTTTCTAGTATTAAAGAGAAGATTAAAATGTTATCTAAGTAAACTACTATATAAATATTAATATATTTATATAGGATTTAGTTAATTATATTCTGAAATATTATAGGGGTATTAATAAAACTAAAAAGTATAATAAAGTACTTAAAGTATTCTTTTCTAGTTCTAAAAGTAGTTTTCTACTCTTCTTTTTACTTTATTTAAATTAAATTATAAGCTCTTTTAAAGTTAAAAGCTATAAACTAGTTAGCTTTATAAAGAAGTTATCTTATTTTATTAATAAGAAGTAATAAATAGTAATTTTTAATTATTATTTTATTAAGTATATAATAATTAATATATAGTTATAGTTTTCTATTTTTTTTAAGTATAAATAAGATTAAGCTTCTTACTAGTAATATTAAAGGTTTAATATAACTTTTCTTAAGATTTTCTTTAAAGTATTTATCTAAAGCTTCTATTTCTATAAAGTTAAATCTATAGATCTTATTAAATTATAGTTTCTTTCCTTCTTTAAGTAGGATTTTATAATTAAAGTTAGTATATACTAGTAGTTTAGTCTCTAGTTTAGCTATAAAAAGTTTTTTATAAACTCTATATTCTTTTAGGATAAATAAAAGTAGATTGTTCTCTTATTAGAGATCTATAGTTATTAGAGGTTATAATATAGCTTTTTTTGTTTTAAAGTAATAGATATATTATTTTACTATCCTATATTATATTAATTTATTTAAAGCTTAATTTTTATAGAACTACTTAGAAACTAAATTATTATAATCCTAGTGAAATTAGTTTTTACTCTAATCTATTTATAAGTTATTTATTTATAATTAGAGTAATCTTAGTACTATATTATATATTCTTAAGTTAGTAATATTAAATTAGATTCTTTTTTTCTAATTTAAATAGCTTATCTTAAAAGGTGTAGTTTTATTATAAATAATACCTCCTTTATACTTAAATTCTTCTCTTTTTACTATTTATAATTAGTATAATTATTCTTTTCTTCTCTATTATACTTCTAACCTATTAATAGCTTAAGAGGTAATATAGTTTACTTTAGCTCTATTATTAATTAGTATAAGTATTATCTATTAATTAATAGTAACTTTAAGTTTTATATTATTTTTATATCTATATAATATTTAATAGATAGATCTTTTCTTTATTATTTATTATAATTTATTATTAATAAGTAAGTTTAGTTTTTTAACTATTTTAGATATTTTAGATAAGTGATTTATTTCTCTTCTTATTATACTTTTATAAAGCTATTCTTATAAATTTTAACTTATAGTAATCTAAATCTATTTTTTATAACTCTCTAGGCGTATACTTTTTCTTAGTAGTATACTTAATATTTATCTTATTAGTATTTATTCTATTTTATATTATTATTATATTAATATTTTATAGGAAACTATAAACTAGGTCTAAAGACTATAAAGTTATTTTTAAATAATACTATAGTTTATCTAACTATAGTAGATATTAAATAAATCTTATAAATAGGTTTATTATTATATCTTCTAAAGTAGAATTAATAGTTATATTTTCTTTTTATATATTCTTTATATTTATTATAAAAATATTAAAGCTAGAAGAGGGTTTAATAAAGTTAGTAGTTATTTTTTAATATAGAGTAGTTTTTTATATATAGCTAAAGTATATAGTTCTAATCTTATTAACTTACTAAAGTACTATAAAAGTAGTGTTATTATTTATCTTAAAGTATATTGATTTTTTAGTACTTTAGGAGTTATTTAACCTTATCTCTCTAGTTATTAGGTTTCTCTTTAGAGCTAAAGTTATTTATACTAAAAGTAAATTTATAAATAATTTCTATCTAAACGTATTATTAAGTAATATTATAAGGTTTATCTAAGTTATATAGTGAACTTTTACTTTCTCTAAAAGTTTAGTTAGTAGTTATACTAAGGAGTTATTATTCTATTAAAAGGTTATATTAATATTCTAGTTCTTCTTTAGACTTTTTTTTAATTTATTTCTTTATTTCTTAATTAATTTATTTAATTCTAGTAGGGTTTCTATATATATACTTCTATTATTCTATATATAAAAGTATAGCTTTAAGTAGCTTTTTTTATATAAAGTTATAAGGTTTATCTTAAATTCATTTTAGATAAATAAGTTTAGCTAACTATAAGTATATAAGTTTTTATTTATTATTATCTTCTAGTTTTTAGTTATATATAGTAGAAGTATTAATAAGTTCTAGTTATTAGACTTATAATATTTTATTAAGTTATTTAGCTAGCTTTTTAGTAATCTTACTATTACTAAAATGTATTATTATAAAGGTTTTAGTAGTTATATTATATTCTAACTATTTAGAGTTACTATTTCTAAAGTAATATCTTAATATTTCTTTATTTTTAAAGTAGATCTTATAGTTATTATTATAGTATCTAGTCTAAGACTAAGATATATAGGAGGCTTTTGTAATTATATTAACTTATTAAGGTTACTTAGCTACTAGTTTCTAGAGGAGCTTTTTAGGCTATTTATAATTTTTAGTAATATAACTTTACTTATTATAATTATAATACTTAAGGTTTTAAGTTTTCTTATTATTAAGTTTAGTTATTATATTGAGGTCTATTAGTCTACTATATTATCTATAAATAGTGCTTTATTAAGTATTACTCTAGTTATTATAAAGCTTATTATTATTCTATTAGTTACTAAACTTATATTATAGTTACTACTAGTATTTATATCTAAAGTTAGGTTTTTATTATTTCTCGCTCTTTTCTTTATATTATTTAAAGAGTTAGTTATTAATCTTAATAGTAAGGTTAGTATATTAGAGGAAGTCTTTAAAGCAATTAATCTTAATAATTTTATCTTTAACTTTATCTTTTAGTTTTTAGTAAAATATAAAGATCTTAGTTTCTTTAGTAAAGTTAAGTTAGATATTAAATTATCTAAATATAGTAGTATACTTTTTAATAAACTTAGTCTATTTAAGTTATATTAGTTTATACTTAGCTTATTATTTCTTATTAAGGTCTTAAAAAAGAGAACGTAGAGTATTTTTAAACCTTTAGAAACTACTATAAATATTATAGGTTTTAGAAGAGTATTTATCTAAGGTTTTATACTTAAAGAACTCTTTCTAAATAGGTTTAAACTACTTAAAAGCTTATCTATAAAAGTAAGTAGCTATATAAACTATTTTTTTAGTTTAACTAGTGAAGTTACTATAGTAGAAGTTCTAATAATTCTTAATTTAAATAAGAAATAACTTAAGCTATCTAAATATACTATTATAAATAATAGAAGTATTAAGTTTAAGTTTTTATTATTTTCTAATAGGAGTAGTAATAATATTAGTAGTAGTTTAGAAAGTATTAAGTTTTTTTTAGAGTTTCTAAATCTTTTTGAGGTTAGTATCTCTATAGATACTTTTTTCTAGTTTCTTATAGGTTTCTCTAGTATTCTAAAGTTATTTATTTAAGCTATTTATAGTTTACTTATTTTTATTAACAAAAGTTTATATTTCTTTAGTCTTAGCTTTTTACCTCTAAATAATACGTTAGAGTTATTTATATCCCTCTTTAGTAAAAGATCTTTTTTTATTAAAGTTATACTTAAAGTTTAGTATATTATAATCCTCAATATTAGTAAGTTCTTATATTAAGCTTTAAGGTTAGTTATATAAAGAAGAAGAGGATCTTAGAGTAAGAGATTTAGTAGAAGTATAAGAGGATATTTTATCTATACTATTTAGTAAGTATTAATAGTTAACTTACTAAATAAGAGCAATTAAAGTATTATAGTTAGCTATCTAATAATAGAGTTTGCTAATAGAAGCTAGAGATTAATATATTCTAATAGTATATTAAGTTATAGTTT
Source organism: Colletotrichum viniferum (assembly GCA_020226115.1). Classification (NCBI taxonomy): domain Eukaryota; kingdom Fungi; phylum Ascomycota; class Sordariomycetes; order Glomerellales; family Glomerellaceae; genus Colletotrichum; species Colletotrichum viniferum. The sequence continues at coordinate 172,794 of JAGFBE010000053.1, forward strand.
AAGTTAAAAGTTATAGTTTATAGTAGATTAGGTTTTTAAAAACTAAAGTAATTAGTCTTAAGTTTAATAAGTAATTTATAGTAAAAATAAGCTAAAAGTATCTTAAGGATAAATACTAAGTTAATTACTAAAGAGCTATAGAAGTCTAACCTTAAGCTAGGTTTAAGTTATTATATATAAGCTTAAATAATACTTATTATTTAGTTACTATTTCTAATCTTAATAAGGTTTATTCTTTAATTATATAAGGCTTATATATAATAAAGATAGTCTCTATATTCTTAGTATATAGATCTAACTTCTTATTTTATTATTATATAACTTTATACTATAGTTCTTTTATTTCTAAGTAAGTCCCTATTATCCCTATAATCCTATAGTATAAATATCCTGTTCTAGCTGCCTGACGCCTAAGTAGGTCGTTCAGCTGTTATCCTTATTTATAGGTCGTAACACTCTATAGCTTATAAAATTTAGATAGTATAGTAGGATATATTCTCTAGTTTGTAGTATCTTCCTACTCTTACTTAAGCAGCTTAGGCAGAAGGGGTCTTCAGCTCTTCTAATTGAGTGCAGGTAGTAGCGAAAGCCTATTTTGCCTGTGCGAAGTTGGACGATAACCGATGTGAAGGGCTTGCTCAGGCCTTAGAGCCCAGGGTCTTAGTAGATGCCTGCTCTATTGCTCCTTCGCATGTTTTGCCGTTGGTGCAGACCATTCATCGCCACTAACCCTTTGTATATATCCAGCTTGTTCACCTGGCTTTTTGAATAGCTATCATACTCCCCCCATCTAGTCAAGCGACGATCTGAGTAGCTGTGGTTTCCCAAGTATCTCAAGTCTTCTGGCCGTTTTACTGCAAGGGAGCAATCATAAAGCCCCTCTCTGTCTTTGCACCACACCTTCTCGCTCTGGCGTCCGTTCGTGGCGTAGCGTCGGCCCCTTCCAACAACACTGGCCCAGCCTGCTGCAGGAACCCCTTGGTTAGGCATGAGTGGCGACAACTCTCCCTCGAGCAGAGGCTCGACTATATCGGGGCGGTAAAATGCTTGATGTCTCTCCCATCCGAAGGGAATGAGCTATGGCCTGGAGCAAGGTCACGATACGATGACTTCCAGGGTCTGCACATCCGAGTCACCGAGCAAGTGCATTTCAACGTGAGTGGTTTTCTGAACAAGCTCTGATATGGTTTAGTCTAACTTATCCCTCAGGGCCCTTTCCTACCGTAAAAACACAGCCATTCTCTCGCAATTGAGTTTTCAACTGACAGGTTGCAGCTGGCATCGATGGTTGCTATACCTCTTTGAGTCCGAATTGCGAAATAAATGCTCCTACCCGGGCGGTCTCCCGTATCGGGACATCAGTCTTGACAACACCGCGGAGAGTTTCGTCAACTCCCCTATCTTCGATAATGTGTATGGGTTCGGCGGGAACGGGCCGTATATCCAAGACCTCAGCGACTCTGAAGAGTTCCCTACTAAGACACCAACGGAAATTCCCAGCAGGACGGGCGGAGGGTCGTGAAACACTTGACACGAGTCACGACACACCCAACTGACGTGTTTTTAGGATGTGTGCAGGAGGGCCCATTTGCGAACCTGACTGTCCCCATGGGTCTTGGTATGCCAGTCTTCTCACGGTTCACCTGGTGAACGCAACTGAAGACTAATTCTCTGCACAGGCGCTTCTGTCGAATACCAACCCCACTGCCTGAGACGTGACTTCAGCCCAACTCTGGTCGCTGCAGCGCTTGCCGACGAAGTCATTGATCGCGCTCTCTCAGCACCTATTTACGATGAGTTCAATCACCACATTCAGGGTTACAGTTTTGAGGCCAGCGGCATAACCCTTCATGCTGGGATGCATTTAGGCATTGGGGGTCAAGTGGGCGAGGTGAGTTCATGTCAAAGCAATGCAGTTGGCCAAAGCATCAGCTAAGTCTGTCCAGAACGCAGACATGTACTCCTCCCCTGGCGATCCCATCTTTTACTTTATCCACAGCGCCCTGGACAAGATCTGGAATGACTGGCAGCGCAGAGGTATGTCGCCTTCCTTATTTTGGGGGTCCCTTTCAGCCTGCATCAGTTGCCGGGCATCATGCGATGAATTTGACTTCAGAAAAATGGCCACATCTTTGGCTCGGAAACCTGCCGAATGACAACGCTTCGTCTGTAGATTGGCCTGCGCGCAAAACTGCCATTGGCGGCCCAGACGCTATGTTCGCCTACCCGTTCAACTTCTTTGGGGACGTGCCATATGAAAACATCACCCTTCAATACCCGCTGAGCTTCCCCAACTTTGGCAAGGACATGGTAGTGAGCGACGTGATGGATATCAGGGGTGGGCCGTTTTGTTACGAGTATCAGTGATCTCAATTGGGAGCCGCACTAATTAGTAGCACAACGGCAAATGAGGGGTTGTATGAATCTCGAACGCCGGTTTACGACCGTTGATAATAGTAATAGCTAGTCATTGGTCAATTATCGACGTTACATGGCGACAGGATACTGTCTATTCAGTGTAATCGAATTGCGACCAATGCGTAGGGAGAAAGTGCTCCGAAGAAAGCGCATCGAGGACGATTGAAGCTGGAATTTGAGTTTCGGGACAAAGACGCAGTCAGCCACCAATGTCAGTGTGACCGGATAGAGTTCCGCGAGCCAGTCAAAAAACGGTCCTATCACCGACGAACTCCGACTCATTTCGCCGAAGACGGCCAAAAGAAGTGAGACTTCCTCAATCTGACAAAGGCTTCGCTTCATCGCCAAGGCTATGAAACCTCTAAGGGCTGAGACATATGTTGGATTTACGGGCGTAATTGAGAATGACATACTGTCACTCTGGACCCCTAGAAGGGGACATGACACTCATTGTGACGGATGATGAGGAGAATGCTTGAATGGTGAAACGGAAAATCAAATGTGGTATCATCTAACTAAACGTATGGAACATTGGAAGAAATAATATGTTCTTGCGACTCGTGGTCGTCAAGAACTCGCCTGGAACGCTCAGAAACAAATAGCTTTTCTCCATGCTTGTGGCCTGATTCCACTTCAACGTGCACCTTCATCGCCCTCGAACGATCCGGGGACGGGGCATATATGTCCGACCACCTAGGATTGGGGTCTCTGCCGAGACTCTTTAACGACTTTTGTGGCGAAAGATCACCAAGCTCGCCGACCATCTCTTCGTCGCCGCTGAATCGCCTGGCCTCAGACGTGATCTCGATTTCCTTGGTGATAAAGATCTTGCCCAAGTTCATCTGGAGGACGGGCCAGAAGATCGGCAATGAGGCGCAAATTGTGGCGAGGTTGACCTCGACGGCGGCGAGAACAATGGGCACGCAACCGTACCATGAGGGGTCCAGTGTCGGATATGTACCGGCTTGGGAGTGGCTGATGCCAATCAATCGGAAAATCCCCAGAATATTTACACTGCAGACGGTATTAGCGGGATGTACGCCAGAGTTGCATAGTTGATCAACTTACAGAACTCCCATAGTGAAAAGACCCAAGAGACCGAGACGTGACTTCGCCCTCAGGCCCTGCTCCAAGAAGAGGCGAAGGGGAATGAGGAAGACGATGAGATCCAACGCTACATTCATGCCGACGTGACTCTCAAAAGTGCGCGCAAAGATGACGGGGTCGTGTGAGCCGAAAGCCCATCTGTCCTTCGTGACGGTTGTCAAGTTCCAGAATGCAGAGACAGGGAAGCAAGGGATGAAGGCGAGAAAGCTGTAGGCCAGACCCCACGCAGCGGTGATGTAGATGACCACCAATGTGACGAATCGCGACTTCGAGCCAGCCTCGAACATGCGCAGATACTGGAAAAGCAACGCCAGCTTAATCAAGGCCGTGGCCATCGCGTATGCGCCACCGCATACATAGAAACTCTGTGGGAGTGGTCAGACGGGATGCCAATGCGACGTAAAGAGGACTCTTACCCTAACAAATGCGACCATACCAGCGAAGCCCAGCGTCAGAAAATGCTGACCTAGACCGTAATTCGTTGATACACATGTCGCTGCTGATAACATTAAGCTGGAAAGCTAAATGGATGTTAGATATCTAGTCGCAACCTGTTCCCGTCATGATGACGACTTACCATGGCCAGCACGACGAAAAAGTCGTCCCATCCCAGGCAATGGGCGACGAAGAATCGAACGTAAAGTCGAAAGATGCCGCAGATCCAGGCGACCACCAGGAATGAAATAACCATGCCAAGCACTGCAGCTCGCTCGTTCAAAATCGGCATGGGGTCGCTGAGGTTGTCGGCCTTGCCGAGCAGATCAAGAATGGAGCCCATTGGCGCTTGATGTGGGAGCGTTCGCTCCCGTTCGCATACTCGAGTCCCCCTTCCTCCCTCTTCGACAAGTTGCGTAGGCGGGTTGAGCGAGGCTAGCAAGTCGTTTGCAGTTGCCCTGTGATCGTTGGAAAAGAAGGTTTCAAACCCGAGGGAAAGTTGTTGAATGTCAGACAAACCACATGCGGGAAGGGGGAGACTGAGCAGAGGAGGGAGGGAGGGAAGGGCATGATAAATGATGCCGCCTGTGTGTCGGTCTCGCCCATAGTGCCTCTCGAGATGAACCCGACCGGGGGGTTCGAGGGCAGAAACTACAAAAAGTAGCTCCAGACTTCGATGCACGCCACACCCCGTAGGCTTGGTTCGACCTTCTTTTGTTAGCCGTCAGCATCGGGCCCCTGCACACGTGGTAATTACTGTCGCTCCGGAAGCGGCTGGGATAGACTAGGTTACTTTTGCTCGCTGGCGAACTTGTTTCACTTGCTACAGTCTGCACTAGCATTCTAGCAGTTTTGGGGGATGAGGGGAACAAAGATGGGCATGATCTGCTGATGCAGGGCTGGTGGGCATAACTTTCTGTTACAAGCCTTCAGTTCCTTGCCACAGAGAATCTGTACACAGCTATTCACGGAAGAAGTCTGTTCGGCGTCCTCTCATCTCCCTGTGTCAGTGGCATCAGATCAGAGTCGTGAATCGGTCGAGGAGTTCCCCAACTTTTCCCTAGCTGATGGAGATGAGAAGTGGCCCACAAGCCGATCAGCCGATCAGATGGATATGAGAAACCACCCCCTAAACAATCAAAACAAATGAAAAAGATACATACGCAGTTCGTCGGCGGGGACAGAACTTGCGTACGTGATTTTGAACAAAATTACTGCTGCATATTGCTTTTTCTTCCAGACGCGTTTCTTCGTTTGCTTCTTCCCTCTTTCTAGCCCCTCTTCTGCAGCATTCTGGACACCGTCTGGACAGAGCGCGCAGCATGCACGGAATGCAAACACACGTGTGCTCCAGATACGAGGACTGAAGCGAAGCACCTCGGAGCCGTCCTCGGCAGCTCTTCTCCCATCACAACTCACATGGGCCGTGCTCTGCGGGATTCCTTGGCCTCATGTTGGAAACACACTGCAACACACCTTACAACGGGCCTAGTGACACTCGGGGACATCGCCTAACGACTATCCTTCCTTTACGGGAATGTCGGGGGAGAAACGGAGAAGCACTGCATTCATGGGACGAACGAAGGTACGCTGCAGCGTACAGCACAGTTGCAAGACACATCTCGCGTACCCATAGTACGTTCCCGCACCGGCTCTCCTGCAGCAGCGTGGTGCAAACGACGCGAATTGGCGAATTACCACAGAGACACTTTGGCATAGAGGGTTCGCTCGGACAGCCGCGGCGTCGGACCGGCCGGGGCCAAGGCAGTCCGGGGTCTCCCTAGGTGTTGCTCCGTCAAGATCTACGATTTCAGGCTAAGCGGGCCAGTGACGACCTCCTTCCCCCATGTTCATTCGCATCCGGAATATGAGCATCTTTATTCCATCATTAGCCCCCAGTTCTTTCTTTCACTGTGATAGTGCTGGGGGCTCTTGGGCGAGTGAGACACTGTGAGTGGTCCCGACTGGATCGGCGCTCCTTAGCAGATCTGGCCCATTGCTTTGGGCGCCGGAAGAAGTAAGATGTATCAGACAGGCATTCGCCCCTCCTCATGATATCAAATGCACACCGAATTATTCGCGATGCTCGACATCGTCACTCCTGGCCCCGTTGTATGTCGGAAAATTCGGCTGCAATGTCGAACTCACGATTCGCATCAATCGGCTCCGAAGATACGGAACACCTGATTTTCATCCCCTGCCGCGTGGCCGGTGCTAATTAGCCCATGGTTTAGCACAATTCTGGCTGCATTAGCCAGCAGAAAACACGTGAGAACATGCAGAACCGTTGGGGTCATCAGGGTGATTTGGCGACAGCTCGAGGAGAAATGGTGTCATGGCCGAGTCAGAGCGCGTCTTGTTCTGCAGCATCGATCACCAGAAAAGGGATCATCTATTTGGCATGAAAGCCACGGGCCCCTTGAAGTGCGGCGGGCTGCGCCGTGGCGCAAAGGACTTGGGAGCGCCTCGGACCTTTTGTGACGTCGCCGATTCGCCGACGTTTTCTCAACATCAGGCAAAAGCGGTGGTTGGGTGCAGGATCCGACAACTTGGTCAGACTGGTCCGTTGGTTCCAACGGTGCCTGAAGCTCCTTCACATCTTCGAGACTAAGATCGTGCAGGTAGCACATCTAAACGGACATCAAACAGGGCCGGATCATGATCCAATATTTCGGACGTAAATCACCCTACGCCCTAAGGATTTCTTGAAGGCCGCCTACCGCCGCGGAGTGCCAAATCCATCGGCGGAGCAAGGTTTCAATAGCACGCCTGCCATAGAGTGCCAACTCCTGGACCGCTCTAGCGCTGATGTGCCATTGGATTACTTCCGCGGCGACAGGACTACTCCATGGCCCAGCATGACGGCGGTTGCTGTGTCAAAATGTCTTGCTTAACAATGGAGTTGAAGATGACCAGCCACCAAGACCATTGCTCTCCGGACGGCATCCCTACCACGCGATTCCCAATGTATCGCGCCATGTTGACAGCACATATCCCAGCCTCACCGGCGTCTATAGCTTCGTCCTTGCCAAATGTGTACGATCGAGCTATTTGTGGAGTTGGGTCGGTGGGGATGAACAATCTGGCCCAAGCGAGAAGCCGGCGTCGTGGCCAGAATGCGGTCTGGCTCAGGAGCGTGGCGCCGGGGCTGATTGATGGCGGCTCATCGCTCTCGTTCGCTAGATGCGAATCCGGCCATCTCGCATTCGCGGGTTCCCAAGTGAATGCAACGCGTTCTCGGCCGGAATCCTCTCCGGACAGTCGCGTCTCGATGGTGTTTGTCAGGGACCGGATCGGGGATCGGCGGACAGCGTCGTACAGTTGCCCTCCCACCGGAAGGCTGCCACTTCAACGACTGTGGCGTCCTTCACGTCAGCCGCCTTTCTTCGCAATTGGACTGCTGGAGAAAGAGGATCGCATACCTCCATTGTGTGTTTGGCATCGGACGAAGAACGGCCTTCCCAGGGCGAGACAACCCGGACAGGGGCGCAGACTGTGACGCCGTTGACATCCGGAAGTCCATTCACCCATGTAAGACACAGAAACAAAGTCGGCAACTAGGCACAGTCATTCCGAGACAAACAAAGAGGGTTGAATTTGTCAATGTTGTGACGGCTTGACGGATGTCGAAATCCAGAACCCGCGGGGAAAAGGCCAGGGGCAAATGGTCCGTGGCAACAGCAAAATCCCGATCTATTACATAAGCGAAAGTTCACACAAGGTTTGGTCAAAGCTCTTCTGTTGGCCTGGGTCCGTCATCTACTTACTTCATACATGGTCTTGAGCTAGGGATATTCCGAAGAGGTGGCAGAACAAGTGCCCATCTACCGACGATATGTCAAGGATATCATCGTTAAAGGCTGTCAAACTAGCTCCACCCAGAAGCCCGGGATCGTGGTCCGGCGCCAGGCAGGGTGCTCCCTTTCTTCACTTGCCAGCGGATTGTCACCGGGCCTTGCTCCGTCAGATCTACAGCCGGCGACATCGTCATCTCAGCCTGCCGAACGCCGGATCCTTCCGTGATATCCGCTCACTTCAACAAAAAGCCACCCTCCATGTTGATGGTTGTTCCGGTTATGAAGAAGTTCTTCATCATTGACAGGTAAGCTTCTGCCAGGTCCTCCGGCTCTCCGATCCTGTTCAAGAGAGTAGAGCTTCGGTACATACTGGCCACAGCTTCCTTTTCCATCGGGATATTCTCACTGGCATGATCTAGCAATGGAGTCTGTACGGCACCCGGCGCCACCAGGTTCACTCTGATGGGCGCCATGTCGACAGCCAAACCCTTCGCCAACGATTCCTTGGCACCGACTAAGCCAGCCTTGATGCCGAAGCCAGGCATTGGCTTGTAGCCCAGTACGCCACTCGTCATGGTGATTGATGAGGTGTAATCCTTTTTCATGTAGCTCCCTGCCACCTTGGCTAGGATAGATACGCCGATAAAGCGGGTTCTGGCGAAGTCTGCAATGTTGCCCGGCGTGGCGTCCTGGAGCGTAGGCGACTTGGCGAGGAACTCTCCGGCAGATTCCACGACGTGATCCACCATGTTCTTCCTACCATTAGTCGCATACTCAAACAGCATCATGATGCTAGTTTCGCAGTCGTCGCTGTAAAGATCGACGACGTGACCTCGGATTCTGTCCGCAGCATTCGGGTATGACTCCTTGAGTCTCTTGATCGTGCTTTCAATTTTCTCCTGGGTGCGACTCGCCACAACGACGTTGGCGCCGTACTCGACGCTTGCTTCTGCGACGGCATAACCAATACCAGAAGTTCCGCCCACAACTAGAACAGACTTGCCCTGGAGCTTGTTGGTGTATTTTGGTGCCATGATGATGCGACTCACTGGGAGTGTCTGATTCATATGTCTGGGGTTTTACCCAGCCTCAAAGGAGGGGCAAGTTCAAGTGTGTATAATAAGAACAGGTGACAAATGTTGGTGTCATAGCATGATTCATCGAGGCATTTCATCTCGTCTTTAAGCAATCTGGAAGCTTGTCGCCTGCATCACTCCTCGTGACACTGACCCGCCTAAACTCCGCAACTCTACAGGTAACCAACCACCTTAGAATCCCCGTACACATAACGTTATGGGCGCATCTGATGTCGGAAAACCAATTGCTTCTGTTCTGTCGGATCGTATTGCCGGGGGACCCGTGTTTTCACAGATGCCGCTATTATGGAGTTAAGATGATAAGTCCGACTACCTCATCCACTGCATGCCCACGAAGTTGACATTCGGCCTCTAGCAAAAATATGTCCGACGCCAGAAATATCCATATGTCAAATGAAGGACTTGGTTCGTCCGATGTCTCGGTCTTGCGCAGTCGCACATGGCGTGCATCGCTTAGTCCCCAGCTGTCTACTCAAGTATCTTGAGTTCTGGCCCCCATGAGTACTTCCCATAAGCTGTTCACTTGATATATTAAATGTCGTAATTATTACCTCGATCATTGCTATTATCACTTTTGTCCCTATCGCAGGTGTTTTTCCTTTTTTCGGTCTTCGTTGTCGTCATTGTTGTTGCCCTGTGATCACCCTCCACCCGGCCCCATGCACAGATACAATTATCTAGCGGAGTAACAAAACTGAAAACCTTCACCAGAAAGCTTATGCGGTCGTTCTAGAAGCTGAAATGCCCAGAATTGTACTCTACGTAGATTTAGGCTATCTGCTTACGATCAATAGGTTAAGCAGATAACCTTAGGGTGAACTGGAAGGGAATATATATACATTGCGGTTGATAGGTTGCATCAAATGATTGATTAAGCCCGTCATAGGCATGAGTGTCACTTCCCTAGTTCCCTCCTTGAGCATGATAACATACCTGTTCTTTGATTGTCGACTATGACCGATTTTGTTCTCGCAGGTCAACCCGTCAACTGACAAACTCTATAAAATACTTTGCAATCAGTCTCGAATCTGCAACTTCCATGCAATGTTGACCAATTGCGAAAGCTCCGTTAGGCTAGCGAGGCAGGTTCTCTCCGCTGCCAAGGAACGATTGATTGAAATGGAATAAGCCCCTTCGCTTCACCAATCATTACGTAGTGATCCAAGTCAGTCAGCACGCCTGCATGAGCCCCTGCTCTAGGCGCCAGCCTTGTCCATCTTCAAATACCAACACGATACGAAAGCCCTCAGAGCCTTCCCCAAACTCTTCTCAATTCTTCTCGGCATTACTTCAAAGGCTATCAACCAGAAGCAACAGTCTCGTACCGTAGAGCGCAGCGATCCACTGGTGGAAGTAACCAAAATGGCGCGTCGCCGGCTATGGGCATGCCTCGCATTCACCTCGCTGATTGTCTCCGCCCAGGCTGGGGCTCTGGATGATTTTACCAATAAACTCTTTTCTGATCTAGCGCCGTGAGTCTGATTCCATGCCCTTTCTTGGGTAGTATGCTAATCGATCCAGTGTCCTCGCGCTTTTTGGAGAGCGCGCGACTATGCAGTTCATGAGTCAATCACTGGGTTGGGCAGACTGTATCGCGTTGGCAATGGCTCCGCTGGGAATCATCACCATCATCGTGAGCGCAATTCGCGTGGGTGGACCGATGCGGCTAAAGGCGATCATTGGCCGGGCGAAGGAGAACACCTCAGTAGCCGAAATGGAGCTGATGTCTTCTACTTCACGCGAGGTCTGCGAGTTGTACAATGGCGAGAGCATCGTTAGGTGTCAGGGCTTGGCTCCTGTATGGGAGTACATTTGCCTCGTGCCAAGAGGTGACAACACCAAAGATTCGGCTAAGAGAAACAGCAAGGCTATTGGGAGAATCCATTTCAAGACACTGGAACAAGCAATTAAGGATGGCCTTTTGAACTTAGAAGGTAGGGTATGTAGTTTACACTATGAGGGAAAATTACTGACTCTAAAGAAGGAACTCGCGATTCTAAGCTAAAAGGGCAAACACAACCTACTGATAAAGGACTGCCAACCTCCGTTTCTGTGGTTGAAGATGAATACAATGCTGGGTCTACGGTAGTGCGGCGGGGTATGAGACGCACTTGTGCCTAGCTTCCTAGAGGCAGAGGTACGTTTCTTAGTAGACACTTATCTATTATTTCGTTGGAGATTCTGATGAAGTATGTTAGGCAATGCGTCGGCTTCAATGGAAAACAACGTAGAGTTGGGCACTATCTCTCAACGTCCCATCCATGATTCTTCAAATGGAATTACCGTCGGATCAACGACAGAGACCGGCTTACAAAACTCCAAAGTTACACCTCCCGATGGCCCTATCGATGGAGCCTCCATGATCGTCATTCGAAACACAGGACCTGAAGCACCGAACATCTCCCTCAATCTTTCAGAGAGCCATAGCCGGACTGCTATCGGAATTTTTGCAGTCATGGGAATTATTCTACAACTAGGCGTTTTGGCTTTCTTTGCGGTCATGACCTATCCAGCTTACATACGGGATGACTTCAAAAAGGACGATGAAGCTGTTCCTGAACATGCCTTCCCACTTGCAGCTAGCGGTACTATCCTGTTAGTTGTAGGGTTGCTTCTATGTGCTCGTGTGGTGGAAAGTAGTACACATGAGCAACGATACAAACCCACCGAGGGCTATGAGATCCGTCTATATTGGTTACAACAAGGGCAGGCCGTCAGTGATCAAGTCTTTGAATCGTTTGCAACCTTCCCTTCTTTGCCACGAACTGGAATCGTCACCTCTCATCGCAGCAAAGATTATGGGGAGGGAAGAGACAACAAAGGATTGCAGCTCATGGCAATTATCGGGGTTCTCATTGGTCTTGTGGGATTCGTCATCCAATTCGTTGGCCTGCGGGCAATGAATGCAGCAGCATCTCTGGCACAGCTCGCTGCAGTAGGTGCTATGACGATCGCAAGAGCTCTTGTGAGACCTGGATTTGCGAGTTCCTTTGAGAAGTCAAGGCTTCTCGCCGGTTTTGACATTGACTGGTTAGCTTGGAAACTAGTCAAAGAGCAGGATGTGTGGGGGACGAACGGGTCCTCTACCAAAGAAAACCGGCCCACGGAATCTGAATCTCCAAATGGCGGGACCGCAGAAGATACCGCATCAAGCCCGCTATTAAGGCATGGCGAGAATGGAAGAACAAATCTACATGATATCCCTGGAAAGTTTTGGCAGATGACATCGACGCTGTCTTGTCACTCTGGGCATATACTGCGCGCGGAGCCGATCAGGAATTTGAGCTCAGCCAGGGCGCGGAGAATTTCAAACACGTCAACTCAGAGAACGACAGCTGGATCCGTGACAAGATATATCCAGCCAGTCTGAGAATTCTGTGTCCGGCGGATAACGATATGAGAGACCAGATGTGTAAAGATCTCAGTCTTTGGGCGCCAAAAGCTATGCAGGCCATGTTCAACGTAACCGACTACCGACTGCCCCGAGAAGATAAAGACGAGATTTACGATGTGCCGAAGAAATTTCAGTCGAGCAGAATTGTGGGATTCAACCCACAAAAACGACCATTATCAGACGTTCCACGAGGAGAGCGAGAGTTCTGGCGCACTCGGGATTCTGTATCGGAGCTACTGCCTCAACGCTCTGAGAGGGTTCACTGGGCCATCGAAACCCAGGAGACACTAGATCTTCTGTACGCAAAAGACCTACTATATTCTTTCTTCTGTTCCGTGGCACAGACGCTGAGGTCTCCTGTGCGAGGTAGAGCGGAGATTGAGAACATCTTGACTGACATCACCTGGCGGAATGTTCTGAGGAGCAATCTCCGACTCTGTGTTTTGAAGCATGGGGATCTGAATAAGCTCATTGAAACTTTAACCGACCTTGAGCTTGGCTCTGAGATCGAGGCTACGTTGAGCCTCTTGTTGCCTTTGAGCTTCTGGGACAAAGCGCCAGTACCATTCGCAATATTCGACGTTCTCTGTGAGGAAAAGATCAAAGCCCGTAAAGCGCAATACTGGGAGCTTCTATTTCTAGACCATGATGATCTGAATTCCGTCAAGCTTCGTAAGGAAGTTCAACTAGGCAGAGCTTTCTTCTTGCACCTGTTTTTTTTCTTGATCGAGCATGCCCAGGATGCACAAGACGAACTCTGGTTGATGAATGTCGAGGGTAGAAAGTTGGATCAGGAAGCTGAAAGTCACCAACCCGATGGCTGGTCGTCGGACATGACCCCTTGTCAACGCAAGAATCTCGATCAACATTTCCGAAAGCATCGAACAGCACTTTTGACATGCCTTAGAATTCTAGGCAACGACCAGCTCTTCGAAGACCTGCAAACGCTTTACACCCACTAAGACAGACACCAAGGCTTTCTGCATTATCTGAGAGAACCCAGAGATATTGAACATGACGTAGAGCAGTCTGAGACGCGGTTGTGTCATAGATTTCATGCGAGGAAGTACCTGCCTTGGAGGCAGCGCAAAGACCCACCAGACCTATCAGCCAAGTTGCCGCAACGCTTCAACATGACAAGTGTTCATCTCGAGGCCATGAAGATCAATGGGAACCCCGCAAGCAGGAAAAATATCCCTTGGATTAATCAGCCCGATGCATCTGGCTCTACACCTCTGCACCACGCTGCTAGGACAGAAAACCTGAATATGGTGGAATATTTGATCAAAAACGGGACTGACGTAAACTCAAGAGACTTCCGGGGATACACGCCGCTTCATTATGCTTGCGGCTACCGCGATGATAATGTCATTATTCCACTCACTGACGCAGGCGCAACATTCGACGTTCAAGGCACGGATGGAGCGTTTCCGCTTCATGTAGCGGCAGGTGAGGGGAACGTTGCCGTTCTTGCCCACTTGAACAGGATAAGCTCATCAACCTATCAGCAGATCATCCACGGTCTGGAGAGAATTGAGTGGAAGGCTAAAGACTTTCACGGTCGCTTGGCCGTTCACTGGGCTGTTATTAGAGGATATTGGGGCGCTGTTGAGGAGCTTTATGCCTTTGTGAATGAGACTGACAATTACGGCTGGACGGCGCTTCATTTGGCTATTTTACATGGTCAAGATGAAATTGTTCGCAATATTTGCAGGCTTTCAAAGAAGAGAAATTGGGTTTCTGTTGATCTGAAGAAGACGGATACTCAAGGGCGCACGGCTCTTCACTTGGCGAGAATCAAGGGAAATTCGGTAGCAGCTGACACCCTCATTGAGGCGGGTGCAGCGCCAGACCCTCAACATTATCTGCTGGCAATGACACTATTGCGACGACAATGGCACCACAAATTCGAAGCAGCAATGGCGACTTTCCTCCGGTGCACATCATCATGTTCGAGGAAGAAAGAACATGTCCATAATACAACAGAGCTTTGTTCAAGCATGCATCAAGATAAAGCCGTTTATTATCCTAGCCTCGGTTGACGTCCGAAGGATGTTCTATTCTAGACCTGACCATTCAAGTCATGTTGGTGATGGTATGAAATTTGAAAAGAAGTCGAAATTTCAAATCTGGCACTACTTGATTTCCAATGGCTTTTGGCCTGACGTCGAATAGTAGTGTGCGTAGGAGTGGATGGACGGTCATGCAGGGAAAAGGTGTTGCAGGGAACGCGAAATGGACGGAAGTCACCTTGGTTTAAAGCCCGATCAACTGAATGCATGAGCTTAATTTGGCCTCTTTTAGTCCTGACAAGCATCAATGTTGTCAATTGCTTCAAGAGTGTGGTTTTACCAAGATATAGAGCAAGCGGTGACGTTTCCCTTCTGGCTTGTGAGCGGCGACTTGATATACTACAGAGCATCCCCCATTTTAACTAAATGTGTTTCACCAAATCGGCGAGAACCTCCTTGCGCCAACGGAAGAATATGCTAGCATGGGTGTCATCTTCCAGTCTGAGGTGGGCGTGGTCCCCTAACCGCTTCGCAATCTGAACTCCGTGATTTGGAGGGACAAACGTGTCATGTTGTCCATACCACAGCCGCATAGGCAGGTCAGTCCGGATATCTTCCACATTAAACCCGTACTCTGTTCCGCACAGGTATCCGTCATGACTCACTCCATCGATTCCTTGACGATAATACTGCCGACCGGTCATGACCATCCGTGCCACAATCTCCCTGTCTGACCAGAGACCAAGCTCCTGTCTCGGATAAGTCGACTTCTTTTTCTCTGCCTCCTGTAGACGTAATTCCAAGCGCTTTTCGTCTGGTAAGTTGTATTGACCCTCCCGGTGAAAGTACCAGCCCGCAACGCGGGGGCCATATCGCCATCCGTACGTGAAGCCGAGCCAGTGAAACCAACCTGCTCCGCTCATGCCAATATCTGGTGGGCCGATTCCACAGACGATGGCGACAGCTTTAAGCTTGTCGCGAGGCATGGCTCGCGCACAGGCAAGAGCATATGGTCCGCCCCCTGATACGCCCTGTTATCCAAGTCAGAAAATGCGTGTCCGGATAGAAATAACATGCTCGGCTTACCATGACTCCATACTCGTTGATTTTGAGGTGAGAAGCAAGATGTTCCAAGTCTTTCGGGTGATCCAAAAGCGTTCTTCCGGGCAGGAAGGTGCTTAGTCCCATGCCGGGGCGGTCCGTCGCGATGATGCGGGCGCCAGTCTCCAGGGCTGCCTCGTGGAGATGACCGGCTTCGACGCGAGAGCCGGGAAGTCCATGACAGTAAAAGATGGGCTTGCCCGTTGACAGCCCGTACTGTGAGTAGCCGAGCTGCCGACCATCTGGCAAGGTCAAGACCTCAGTGGTGTCTTTCTCTGGGACTAGCCATGGCTCTGAGGGCGCATCGGTGGGGCTATTGCGAAATAGCAAAGACTTTAGATATGATATTGACATTGTGGAGGGCGAGTCTGTATGGCGTGCAGCGACAATGCAGGGATTTCAGTGCACCACTCAGCTGAACTTATATGTTTCCTTGAAGGATTGGTAGCGCTTATGCTTAATTCCGGCGTGAAGTGCAGGTACGCAGTACCTCGTGTGTCGACCTATTCCGGTTAGGCACAAGGAGGCACGGTATGTCTTACAGACAACTCTTTGACAAGCCCGCGGGAATATTCGGAGCAGGAGGACACGTGAGACGGGATCGCATCTCCCAGAGGATGAAGATCTTCTCGATGACGGAGGGTGAGTCAATCAGCCTTGAATTTCTCAGAGGCGCATGACTGCAGCGGCTATTTTCTGACATCAAAACTCGCCGACCCTTCCGCAATTTCGCATACCTGCAGACTGCCAAGGAACATGGTGCCGCAAAGTATAGAAGACCTTCGTAGGCCAAACTTCACCAAGTCGGAGATGCCCCGTTGAAATCTGCTACTCATTTGCTCGCAAGGCGCGGTCCGGCGACTTTGTGGCACAGACGTGTATGTCCTCTCATTGGCAAAGTGATTAGTGAATGTCGATTGGAACGAAATGCCTTTCGTTCTCGCCCAGTAGGTACATATCAAACATGGAAGTCGAAACTTGGCAACGGTGAAAG
Source organism: Colletotrichum viniferum (assembly GCA_020226115.1). Classification (NCBI taxonomy): domain Eukaryota; kingdom Fungi; phylum Ascomycota; class Sordariomycetes; order Glomerellales; family Glomerellaceae; genus Colletotrichum; species Colletotrichum viniferum. The sequence goes on from JAGFBE010000053.1 coordinate 189,149, forward strand.
TCGACAATGTTGGTGATAGTCCACGTCTTTGAGGAATTATTCGCGCTGAGTGGCCAGACCCTAAACTGAGCTCGTGTTTCCATTTTAAAATTACAAAATTCAGAGAGTGTTAATTATCCCTAATGAAATGCAAACAGGTCTGGTCTGACTAAGGCACCTGGCCACCGATGCCAGAGCCGGATGCCGGTGAATCGACCCCACTGTGCCGAGCGGGACCCCATAATTACAGTATGCTCTAATATCTTCGATGTACTCACTAAGCTCGTTTTAACTACTATGAGTGACATACTTGATAATGATTAAGTACGTAGAAAGTATAGCGGCGCAGGTAATGGAGTATTAGGAGGTCTTCGGATCGGAGAACCGACTGCCTCGACAAGAATCCTACGCAGGCGTGAGCGTCGGTGGGAGGTGCCAAACACAAACATACAACGGAACATTTCATCGACAACTGTGGCTTGGTGTTTCATAGAGAGGTCGACACTGCCAAGTAGAGCACGAACAGAAATAGACGGCGTTCCTAAGCGGATCGCGGCAGCTCCACAAGCCTAGTCAGGGCGTTGTGAGTCGAGATGATTCATCGCCGCTAAGCCGAAACAGAACGCATTGGGGTGATACCTCTACATTTCCCTCTTAACAGACGACTAAGATTTGTTCCGGAAACCATGCAGCCTCTCAAAAATGGGCCCAATGAGATATTGCACTCATGTTTTACATCAACTGTGGCAGTGTCAATGGTCATGTTGTATGCATCGCGGGCTCTCCGTTGAATTTGGCTGGTGGGGTCGATGGTGGTTAGGGGCCGACGAGCATCGATTGACCGCCACCGCTAGCTTGTAGCAAATCTCGCCCTCTAGCCTCCGCATATAAAATAGCAATCTGTTTCCCCGAGGAAACCAACACAACAAAGTCGAATCGTTCCTCCATCTCATCCTCGACTTTCGAAAATGCGACACTTTACGATTCCAGATCGGGCTACTGGCCTGCGAGAAGTGCCACGGTCCCAACTAGACCTCAGAACCGACCCGGATATCATTGCAGAACTCAACACCTTCCGCCCCATCACCTCCGAGAAGAATGTATGGGCATTTTGGGACAAAGGCCTTGACGCCATGTACCCGAGCTACAGATGCACCGTTCTAAACTGGGTGCGCAAACTTGGCCCCAGCTGGACTGTTCGACTTGTCGATCTCATCGATGGCTCCCCCAACAACGTCTACAACTTCATCAGCAAGGACTGGCTCCCCGATTGCCTTGTCAACATGACCATGGACGGAGCTCACAAAGCCCAGCATGCGTCAGATCTTATTCGGCTCCCATTACTCTTCGAGCATGGCGGCGTATGGATGGATGTCGGCAACATGCTACACACGCACCTCGATGATCTGTTCTGGGACGCTCTTTCCGACCCTGGCTCATCGTACGAGATTGGTCTCTGGATCATCACCGGTCAGATCAGGAAGAAATGGGGGAGCTTCGGGAACTTCATGCTTGCCGCTAGGAAGGGGTCCATCTTCATCAAAAACTGGCACAACGGCTTCAAGGAGCTTTGGAGAGATCGCACGAACGAACGCGGCTTTCACAAGCACCCACTAATCCAAGAAATCGGAATCGCTGACGGGATGGCCGATTGGAATTTCGAAGAGAAGGTCCTGCAGATGAGCGACTACGTTGCGCAGATGCTCATCGGGGACCGGACGAGAAATCTTCTTGATGTAGAAACTGGCTGGAATGGACGCGACTTCTACGAGAAGAAGGCGTTCATGGTAGAAGGGATCAGAAATGGCATTCTCGGCGCCATGAAGACAGACTACGACGGCGCCAAGCAGATCGAGATCTTCACGACAAGGCTGGATGAACCGGACGAGGCAAGACGGAAAGCGGCCGAGGAATTTGTGATCGACATGCTTGAGAACAGCCACATGTACAAGGTGTATCACAACTCAGCAGGTGGACTCCCTGCGCTGGGAGATCTGATCAAGAAAGAGGGTTTTCAGGATGCAGATCACAGACCAGGGACCTTTGGAGAGCTCTGCAGATATGGAACGGTACATTGGCTGTCGACGAGGAAGGTTGACCGGCTGACACCACCGCCAAGTGAGGATGAGCTGATTCGAGCTACCCCGACTACGCCTTCGGTGATAGATAAACAAAGCAGAATCGAATAGACACATAGGCATGTTATCCAAAATTAAGTTGATCCCAGTCATGTTGTTGTTCGTACCTCAGTGCCTACCTTGATGCTTCTGGCAAGTATTGTGTGGCCATTGGCTTGAACTACCTTTCTGGTATTGAGCCCACACACATTGCATTGAGCCCACACATTATCCATCCATGTCCAATCGTAGTTATATAGAAGGCCGCGACTCTAATTTGATTTTTTCTTTTGACCATCACCAACAAGCATTTTCAACTGACGTTCGCAACTCACTATGCCGCCATCTCAAAGCACGACTCTAATGGATTTACCCTTACTGTTTAAGATAGTGCAGGAGACGAGGGCCATTGCTCATGGCACCTTAGTAAGCGAAACCGAAACTGCGCTGGACGAATCTCTAGCCCCTTCGCAAAAGGAGAATCGAACGAGGCCCAACGACGATGTCGAATTCCGCAGTCAACCAGAACCCACTGTAAAAAAGGCACAACAGGCATCCCCAGAGAATATTACCTCATTGGCACCCAGAAAGCTCGATACTGATGGTTTCGACGAAATTCAAAAGCAGCGTCCAGATGCTTCGACTTGGGAAATCAATTTCGAACTGAACTTGCGTCGCAGCCCGATCATCCATCTCCCGGTCGAAATCTTACTCCTTATCATGGACAATGTAGAGCTAGCCGACCTCTTTATGCTACGCCAGGTATCGTTTACCTTCTGGCGTTTGTATATGGACAATCGGTTCTCTCAACCAGGCGCGCGCCTCGACAAGTCGAGGTTCCGGGGAGATGAGGAAACTGTCCGAAGATCGGCGGAAGTTTCGTTCTGCACACCGTGCCTACAACATCGAGCTTCGAACGACGCCAAATCACAATTATATCACTTAACCCTGGGACACATAATGTGGTGTTACTGCTGCGACAGGTACCATCCCAGGCTGTGGTTCTTATCGGAAGAGCGAAGACGCAACTCGGTGGGTCGCGAATGTATTCTCGCGCAAGGTCGCGTTCACCTCTGTGCCCATCTCAAGGTTTCTCTGAAGGACGTCGGCCATTGGATTGGCTCTGTAGCGGATGGAGCTGCGCCTCGCCAGAGCTTGACCTACATGAGATGCCAAACTTGCAGCGACCTGGCCATATCGACAGCTGCTACCGCCAATGCCGGATACATCAACCCTCCAACAGTGTCTTTATGCCCTTGGCTTCAGAAAGAACCTAGTGTTGTGGTTCATTGGACTTTACCGATTCTCGTAGTCGGAAAGACTGACCGCGTGAACGACCAAACCTTGACAGCTGGATTAAAGGCACTGGCAAGACGACATGGCAGCGTATTTTGCCCACATATCAATGCAAACCTCGAGCAGCTGCTCAGGCCGTTTCATCCCGAGTATTGTTCCTGTCTAGGGCCCGATAGTCGAGTCGGTGGCATTGTTGCATACAACCCTAACATAAGAAAATTGCCAGGGGTCGTTGCTTGCAAAGAAGGCAAAGACATAGCCGAGGACTATAAGTTTCTTCCCCAAAAGAAGCCTCTACAACACATGATATACTGCGAGGGATGCAGTACGCTATATTCTTGGGACAGAAATAACGATCAGATCTCCTTGTCGAGAACGTCTGTCGCGCTTGCGCCTGCAAAAGACGGTATGGAATGGGACCAATCCGGGGTTGCTCTGCTCGATCCTGAGTCCTTTGGGGTGACGTCAGATTCGGAGACAAGGAATCTTATCTGGTGTGATGACAGAAACTGTGCCAATGGCCGAGGAGGATGGAGGGTCTTCAGCAGCAATCTGACAGGTTATGAATATCAAGAAAGCGCAGTACACGAGCCAGATGGTTCGGATTTCGCAAGGAGAAGCCCAATCATGGGCTGTGGCGAGGCACCCTATGCCGGGGGTCGCAATTGTTGTCATTTCTGAAATTGTCCAGTTGCAAGGCGAAATCTCAGAGGGCGTCAGGGCGAGAATGAGAGAAGACGAAGTCGACCAACGGTTAGTGAAGAGACCTATTTCATGCGTCATTCGTTTCCAGAGGGTACCTGAAGAAGCCAGGGGCGCGCTATTTGGTGACAAGGAGATAGATCATACCTCCGATTGGTCTATCGTCTAGGAGCATGAAATGACGGCTAGGGAAGTGTGAAGACTTTGAGGCTTGCGGCGGATCTGATGCACATTGTCCTCGCTGATTTAAGTAATGTTTTTATCTCGAAGTCTATACAACACAGCGCTCATGGGAAGAGTCGCTCAAGATGGAAATACAACCTATATCAAATGACCCTCCAGCCTTATGAGTCTTTATAAGTCTAAGCAACTATAAGTTACGGTAGCCCTCTTATGACTTTAATATTGAACATGTTTGCGAAGATGAAACACCTTAGCTTCTGAAATCTTACTCCTAGAAATTCGGATCATGAAGCGCCTCGTTGAATCAACGTATACGTACAATACAAACATACATGTAGCACTCTTAGGCCGCGGAATGCTCTTAATGAATTCTTAGCACAAGGACAAAAGGCTAAGGCATAACTAACTGGACATTATTCACTGCAGTTGGTCATCCTTAGAAAAACTGGTTTGCATCAGGGCCACTCACACGGGGCTCATCCAATTGGCTACCTCATCTCGTCACTTCCTTCTGATGCCGAGAACGCGCCGCCAACCAGACTTGAAATGAGACTCATCGGACTGGGAAGCCACGTTACCGTCCCTCAGCGGACAAACTTCGTTGCCGAAATACTCTACACGCCCTCGTGCTGAATAACCAACCACCGAAGGAACCGAGACTGGGTGCGTGCGCCGCCCATATCGTCCAATGAACAGCTACCGACGTAGCCCTACTTTGTGCTCTCATTTGCAGAATGACGGATGAGAAAGGTTCCTGAAACGAGAGTTTCCAACTTTGCCGTTCCCGATTGAGAAGGAGGGGCGGGACGCGATCGACGGCGCGGGTTTGGCGCGGGCGGAGAGTGGGGGAAACCGGCCGTCGCTGCTCGGGGAGGCGAACAAGGCTGCTGTTTTCGTCCCATCCGGCTCGATCTTCGGTGCCCGACTGCTGGCCGGTGCCCGCTTACGATGGCGATGGTTGCCGGCTGGTTTGACTTCATTGCTGGAAGATATAAGAGATGGATGTATTCCCCATGCGACGTCTGCATGAGCAGGATAATCTGCAGCAACTGACATAATTTACTGCATAGAACAATCAACTACATCGACAACTTTCGTGGCACAATCATGGCCATCACTCCAAACGAACTCCCGGGCCTCATTTCTCAGCTGTCCGCTCTCGTCAACTCAAAGCGAGATAGAGCACCAACACCGGAAATGGAGCTCATCGCGGAGAAGATTTTATACGCGACGCGGCCGTATGGTAACGACGCCATGAACCGCATCTACCCGTACGTCGAAATCGTCACCATCAGACTGTTCATGGACTGGGGCGTCTTCGAGAACATCCCTGACGAGGGAACCATTTCATACGCGCAGCTGGCTAAGAGGGTGGATGCCGATGAGTCGATTCTCAGTAAGTGTCAAATTCAAGTCCCCGGATCGATGTTCCATGAAACCTAAGACATACCAGGGCGTTGTGCATGGATCCTCGTGGCGCGCAACATTCTCATCCAGACGGGCGAGGAGCTGCTATCTCACTCGGAGGTATCAAAGAAGTACAGACCTGGCAATCTGGAAGTGAGATTGGCCACGTTCTAGTATGTAATCCACGAAACTACTCATTCAAATGCCGCTGCTCACTTCTCAAACAGCTACGATGAGATGTTCCTCACGGCGGTGAAAATGCCAGAGTACTTCCGCCACTACGGACGCCGCGAGCCGACGCAGCAGAACCATACGCCGTATTCCTACGGCCACGGCGAGCCGGACAAGACGCTGTGGGAGATCTGCCACAAGGAGCCCGCGCGGTTGAAGCGGGTGATGGACGCCATGGACACGGTGACGCACGGCCCGATGATCGGGAAAGAGTACGATTTCAGCTGGCTCAAGGAGAAGATCGCGGACCCGGCGCAGAAGGACAGGATCCTGTTTGTGGACGTCGGCGCTGGGAAGGGGCACATTACGAAGGCGATCCTGCAGGAGAACCCGTTCATCCCGCATGACCGCGTGGCGCTGGAGGACCGGGACGAGGTTATGAAGCAGGTTGCGGCGAATCCTGATCCGGGGCTTGCGGGGGTGAAGCTGCAGGGTCATGATTTTCACAAGGAGCAGCCCATCAAGAGTGAGAAGTCCCTAAGGAGGAGAGGGTCTTTGGATGTGCTCTAAGACTAACGTATCGCAGAGGCATTCATCTACTTCATCTGCCGCTGTCTTCACAACTACAGCGACGAGGTATCGGGTAAGATGTTAACACATCTCAGCCAGGCCATGGGGTCGGACAGTAGGGTGCTGGTTGCGGAGATGGTCATGGATGACCCGCCGCAGCCATTGCAGGCCATGTACGATTTCACCATGCTTGACATTGGCGGGAAGGAGAGGGCAGCGAAGAATTGGGCTCAAATGGCTGCCGGAGCGGGGTTGAAGGTGAACAAGATATACGGTACGAGTAGAGAGATGAAGGTTGTAGAACTTGTCAGAGCTTGAGCTTTGCAGTGGTTAGATATTGTCTTGTAACGAAGGAGAACTTTGAATACTGCAACTTTCATCAGCATATTCTCGGCTTGAACCATTTTTCTGGTGCTTAACGTTTCTTTGGCACAAATGAACATGAGCTGAGAGCTCACCTAATGATCATGCCCCGTAGCTCACTTCCCCCAGATAACCTGTTCGTCGCGGCTTTCTATCAGGAACACGTCGCCTAACCGTCCAAATAAGGTAGGTAACCTCCCAACAGACGCCATCATCGTATTCACATCCAACCTCCCAACCAAGCCTTGGCTCAAGCGACCAACCGAGATCTTGGCATATCGGCCTCCTTCCCGTCTGGTCCAAAACAGGATCGAGACCCACTGGACTGCAACCCCGTATACGCAGGTTCCGCGCGCACGCACACTTGCTGAGATGTTACGATGCAATCGCATGATGGCTTTCTCGAGGATCCGAAGAGATTAGATTCTGCTGTATAAGTTGGGGCAGCTCTCTCGTTGCGTGAGGCAGGGAGGCATGAGAAGGACTTTGAGCTCTAGGTCTCACTCCCGACGTCATGCCTTCATTCTTGACCTTAGCCGTTGCGGTGCTGCCTTTCCTGGGTAGCACCAGTGCCCTCTCGAAGCGCCAAAATGGGTCTTCCGTAACCGTGTCGAATCGCTACATTGTCGAATTTGCCAAGGTAAACACACCGCAGCTCCATCACCACCACCCAATTTGAACGAACTCTCACCATACACACAGGGCCAAGCCTCTTTGCAAGGAGCAATCGCCTCTTTACCTGACGTCGAAGTCGTCAAGACATTTCAAAACGACATCTTCTCCGGCGCATACGTCAAGACCGAAACGCACGATGTAGCCAGCCTCCAAGCGCTTCCCGACGTCGTCAGGGTTTGGCATAACCATGTCGTCCAGCTTGACCCCGTCAAAGTCGCGCGGTCGTTTAGCGACGACGCGGCTTCGGCGAACTACTCCACGCACCACACGACTGGCGTGAACAGACTGCATGAGAATGGAGTTTTTGGCGAGGGCGTGAAAGTTGGCGTTGTTGATAGTGGGATACAGTACTCTCATCCTGCGGTGAGCTTCTAGACCGGTTCGGATGTGACACGACGTCCTGGTTCTGACATGTGTAGCTCGGCGGCGGATTTGGCGCGGGATTCAAGATTGCTGGAGGCTATGACTTTGTCGGTGACGGGGGTGAGTGATTCGTTACCCACCCTCTAATTCTGGTGTTGATGGTTCCCAGACTGGCCCGATTCGGGCGAGAAGGAGCCCGACGAGGATCCGCTCGACATTCTCGGCCACGGAACCCATGTCGCGGGCATCGTGGCGGGGTCTTCTACCAAGTCAATATCTCTTCTCTGAATAACTTCAAAACCCTGTACTGACGTGGCCAGCTTCGTCGGCGTCGCCCCGAAAGCCTCGCTCTACGCGTACAAAGTCTTCACCTCAACAGGCGAAACAGACGAAGCCACACTCATCGAGGCGTTCCTCAAAGCCTACGATGACGGCGTAAACCCCCCTCCCTCGCCCCAACCCGCCTTCGCAGATCTAACAACCCAAAGATGGACATCATCACCGCCAGCATCGGCGGCCCCAACGGCTTCTCCGACAACGCCTGGGCCGAAGTAGCCTCCCGCATCGTCGACCAGGGCGTCCTCGTCACCATCGCCGCGGGCAACTCGGGCGACTCCGGCCCCTTCTACGGCTCCTCCGGCTCCTCGGGCAAGAACGTCCTCGCCGTCGCCTCCGTCGAGGGCGAGTCTGCGCCGATGCCGGCCTTCAAAGCCACCTTTGCCCTCCGGAACGAGACTTCCTCCAGCAGGATCGGGTACATCCCTTCCGTGCTGTACTTCCCCGAGTCCGTCGCCGGGTGGCCCATCGTGCCCCTCGGGCTGGATACTAACGCTGCTGCCGAGGCGTGCGGGCCGTACCCGGCAGGCTCGCATAATCTGACAGGGGTTGTGGCACTGGTGCGGCGCGGCGGGTGCGACGCCATGACGAAGCAGGCGAACCTCAACGCCCTGGGCGCGCGGTACATCCTCATCTACAACAACGAGAGCCCGCTCGCGCAGCTGTACACGGATGACTACCAGAGCGCGCTGGCCGTGATCGAGAGACACTCAGGCGAGGCCATCGTCGAGGCTGTCAAGGCCGGGGCCAGCGTCACGGCCGACTTCTCCGCTGGGCCGAACGACGTCGTGGGGTTGCCGCGCGACTTCGCCGGGCTCCCGTCGTCGTTCACTTCCTGGGGCGGGCTGTACGATTTAGAGATCAAGCCGGATATCGCTGCGCCCGGCGGGGAGATTTTCAGCGCGTATCCCACGGATAGCTTCTCGACGCTTAGCGGGACGAGTATGGCGTGTCCGTACGTGGCGGGCGTGGCGGCGTTGTATATCGGTGCACACGGCGGGCGGACCGTTCACGGGCCGGGGTTTGCCAAGATGCTTGCGCGGAGGATCATTGCAAGCGGGAAGACGGTGAAGTGGTGGGACGGCGTTCTCGACATGGCGGCCCCGCCTCCGCAGGTTGGCACGGGGCTGATTGACGCGTTCAAAGTCGTGAAGGCCACCACGTCGCTGGAGTTTGAAAAGTTCGCGCTCAACGACACGGCGAACTTTGCCGCTTCCCACGAGGTTGTGGTGAGGAACGGCGGGAGTGAGGATGTGGCGTACACGTTCTCCGTGGAGGACGGGGCTGGGATGGAGATTCTGCTGCCGCTTGATACGTCGGTTAGTAGCTCGCCAAGGGTGAGGGCTCTGGAGGAGGTTCAGCCGAGGGTGATGCCGGTTGATGTTGTCTTGCCGGAGGGGTTTACGCTCAAGGCTGGGGAGTCGAAGACTGTCAGGTATGTCTTCTGATGTTGATGAGTAGGAAGACGGGCTAACGAGTGCAGTGTGACGTTCCAAGCACCCGACTTTGGTAACCCGGCAGGATTACCGCTGTACAGTGGGAAATTCATCGTGGCTGGGAGCAACAATGACTCCCTCGCCATACCGTACATGGGTAAGGAACTGCCGACGCCGGGCGTTCTGGGTTTCATCACACATCTAACCGCATGATAGGTCTCGCGGCAGATTTGAAGAAGGAGATGGACGACATGTACATGCACGGGTTCCCCAAAGCAACGACGACGTACAACTTTATCCCCATTGAAGAGAAGCCTTAGTGAGTTGCGAACTTGCCTTGTTTAGACGAAATTGGCAAGTCGCTAACACGGTTTACAGCTGGACGAATGAGATTTGGCAGGATGAGGATTGGCTTTGGCTGACCATTCAGATGAAGTGGGGGTCCAAGCAGCTCCGATGGGACGTAAGTTTCGCATCGCCCATTCTGCTATTTGAAAGAGCACCTGGTCCTGACCACCCTTGCCAGATCTACGAGGCCGGATGGAACGAGAGCGCCTGGAGCTACCCGCCGGCGGTCGGCGAGGACGGTTACATTGGGTCGGTGGCGTACTACGACCGGTCCGACACCGAGTACTGGAGCGCGTTCTCGGACTCGAGCGGGCCGTTTGACGTGATCCCGTTCCCGCTGGAGAACGTGCACCGGAACGCGATCTACACGTCGTACCGGCACACGTTCTTCTGGTTCGGCGTGTTGGCGAACGGGTCGCAGATTGAGCCTGGGAATTACACGTGAGTTCTGCACTGGAGAGTATCTACACAGGGTGAGACGAGATGCTGACGAATGCGATGCGCGACAGGATGCGATTCGCTGCCCTCAAGCCGTTTGGGGACCCGGCCGAGTCTGAGGATTGGAGCATCTGGAAGTCTCCTCAGGTTTCCATCCTGGGAAGGTTTGGGCCGAGTCCTTGGGGTTGACAAGGGTGATGGTATGGGGCTGTAAGACAGACTGGTTGGTGTATGCCATCGAGCTGACCATATAGTATCTACAAGATGGTTATGGTGTAAAAGAGACACATTGTGAAGCCGCGCGTTCGTCTACCGAGTGAGGTCTGTCTGTCTTGTCAACAATTGTCTGCCATGTCAACAATTGTCTGTCATGTCAATAATTGTCTGTCATGTCAATAATTGTCTGTCATGTCAATAATTGTGTGTCATGTCAACAATGAGAGCACGCGATTCGGTGAGGGCCGCTCGGATGGGCCCCTCGGCGGGAACGGGCTCTTGTGGAGGCGCTACCGCCCGGAAAGGCAGGTGCTTATCGCTGGCAGCAGCATTGTTCCCCGCCGAAGCCGGCGTCCCCGCGATACCTCACCTTAGCTGTGGGTCTCGGTGCGGGGCGCTCACCGTGCTGTGTGGGGCCCTCCAATCAGCTTGAAAGGCCCCACACAGCGTGATATCGGCACTTTGTTGACGTGTTGCGCTAATTGCCCAATAGCAGCGGGCGTTTCTCGCAGGGTTCTTGTTTGTGGCCGTAATGAATGGTAGCAATATCTCGCTGAAATTACAGCAGAATTGTTTTCCTGGGAAAATCCCCACGGCCTGATAAGAAGCGGGCAATCACATCACCACCCCCCGGGCATCACGTCGATTGGCCCGGACCAGTTCCCCACTTATCGTCTTGCTTGTTACGTTTGCCAATTCTCGATTGATGAATCAGACGAACTCTCTCCAACACAAGCTCTGCCAAAATGTCGCACGGGAACCTGCAGCGGACCGACCAGCCTGCTGGATCCTTCCCTACCACCCTACTTGCTAGGTACCTTGGCCAATCAATCTATGGATACCAAGACGACTGTTTCCCTATCACGTTGTGGGCGCAATTGACACCCATGCCAATCGCACGAACGATAACGGCCATGGGTGAGCCACGGTGACACCAGACGATCACTAGGTAGCTTCCCTGATAAAGCTTGGCCTCGACTCCCGCCTCCCGCTCCAGCTTCCCAGCCCCAGCCCAGCCCTTCCTCCTCGTCCTCGGTCTCTGACGCAGGCGCACCTCTCCCCGCCGACAAGCTCCCACCGCGGTCCAAGCCAGCCAGTCTCTCGAGAGCTCCATCGCCATGAAGTCGTTCGCGACCACCGCCGCCGTCGCGCACCTGCTGCTCGGCCTCCTGCAGCCCGCCCTCGCGGCCCCGAGCACGTATGCCGGGCCCCCGAAGCTGGGCGCCGTCGCCTCCGAGACGGACATCTGCAGCGAGATCGGCACCAACCTGCTGAAGAAGGGCGGCAACGCGGCTGACGCCCTCGTCGGCACCGTCTTCTGCATCGGCACCGTCGGCATGTACCACAGCGGCATTGCGGGCGGCGGCTTCATGCTCGTGAGGTCGCCCAACGGGACCTACGAGTTCATCGACTTCCGCGAGACGGCCCCCGCCGCGGCCTTCGAGGACATGTACGCCAACAACACCGCGGCCAGCATGTATGGCGGTCTGGCAAGGTGAGTCTCAACAACATCATTCACAGAAAATGCGCCAATGCTAACGACGCACAGTGGTGTCCCCGGTGAGCTCCGCGGCCTGGAGTACCTGCACAACAAGTACGGCCGCCTCCCCTGGGCCGACCTCGTCGCGCCCTCCATCAAGATCGCCCGCTTCGGCTTCCGCGTCAACGAGGACCTCGTCAAGTACATGAACGCCGTCACCCCCAACGGCAACTTCTTCACCGACGACCCCTCCTGGGCCATGGACTTCGCCCCCCACGGCTACCGCGTCCGCCTCAACGAGACCATGACCCGCAAGCGCTACGCCGACACCCTCGAGGCCATCGCCAACGGCGGCGCCGACGCCTTCTACACCGGCGCCATCGCCAACGCCACCATCGCCGCCCTCCGCGCCGCCAACGGCACCATGACCCTCGACGACCTCGCAAACTACACCGTCGCCCTCCGCGAGCCCGCACACATCACCTACCGCGGCCACAAGCTCACCGCCTGCAACGCCCCCTCCGGCGGCATCGTCGCCCTCAGCGCGCTCAACACCGTCTCCGGCTACAAGGACTTCGGCGCCCCCGCGAGCCGCAACCTCTCCGTCCACCGCCTCGACGAGGCCATCCGCTTCGCCTACGGCCAGCGCTCCAAGCTCGGCGACCCGCTCTTCGTCGACGGCATGTCCGCCTACACGGCCGCCATGATCTCCGAGCAGACCGGCGCCGAGGTGCGCTCCAAGATCTCCGACTTCCGCACACAGAACGTGTCCGCGTACAACCCCGAGGGCTTTGAGTCCCTCGAGACCCCGGGGACTTCGCACGTGGCCACCGCCGACGCCAGCGGCCTCGCCATCTCGCTCACGACCACCGTCAACCTCCTCTTCGGCTCGCAGCTCATGGTCCCCGAGACGGGCGTCATCATGAACAACGAGATGAACGACTTCAGCATCCCCGGCTCCAGCAACGCCTTCGGCTACGTCCCGAGCCCGGCCAACTACATCCGCCCCGGCAAGCGGCCCTTGTCTTCTATTTCCCCCGTCATCGTCGAGAAGCCCGACGGCAAGCTGTACTTTGTGATCGGCGCGGCGGGCGGCAGTCGTATTATTACCGCCACCATCCAGAACCTGTACAACGTGCTGGACAGGAACTTGACGGCGCCCCAGGCGCTGGCGGAGCCCCGTCTGCATGACCAGCTGAGCCCGAATATTATCAATGTCGAGTACTCGTATGATAATAGCACTATAAGCTACCTGCAGTCGCTCGGCCACAACGTCACGTGGGTTGCGCCTGGTAGCTCCTCCGCGCAGGGTGTGAGGTTGTTGGAGAACGGCACGTTTGAGGCCGCGGGCGAGCCGAGGCAGAAGAACTCGGGCGGTTATGCTGTGTAAATGTCTGGAATGGCATTATGAGAAAAGTAGACTGGCGAGCGAGACACAGAAAGACGTCAGGCTGTATTACCATTACACCCTAAAATGCGCAGAGGAAGCGCTCAAAAGCTACGTCACTAGCAAGATGAATAAACATATTGTAATATCACCTCATGCCGTGTCATACCTCTGGGAGCTGAGAGCTGAGAGATCCATGGATGCGAATGATCAGCACATCAATCTCATTGGTGATGTCGATAACCCACATCATCTTGCAGAGCGAGCAGCTGTAGAAGAATCCCAGAATAGAAGCAATGCAAGGTGAATGGGCCAATAGTCTTGGCATTGTGCGACCTCACCAACCTGCAACAGTCTGCCTATGCTGTATCTACCTAAGGACATCAGAGCAATCACAGTTCCATACAGCTCTCGAATTCGGTTCTTTGCATACATTTGTCTCGCGGAAACTCCCTAAACGAGAATGCGATGAGTGGATGGGAAGCGCACAACATCAATGTCGAAAGGTTACACAGCACCATGTGTACATCATGCACGAAAACCTGAAGCATTTGGGCCGTAACGCATAAAGTGACCATTCAAAGTTCCTACCTAATGTGATCAGGATGTGGGCGGTAATGGCCGCAGGCTATCCTCTCTCCGCTTCTCCCTGTCCGGTTGTTTATCCAACTTTACGTTGTAGGTCTCGCCTTTTGGAAGTGCCATCTTTTGGTTCCTCCCCGTCTCTTGCTCGTTCATTTCTAACCACTTCCTCTCCTTTAAGCCAGTCGATATCCCTGACGCTAGTGACAAGTCCGCGGCCGAGGGACCCTCAGGTAACGGGTACGCTGAACACGATGATAACCCGGTCAAGGGAAAGGCAACCATTGATATCGACGTCCTTGCGGAGAGCATCCCATATGGGCCCAGTGGTGTGAGAGGCATCTTCTCTTCGGGGCCTTACATGTTGTCTGCGGCATTCTTAGCCTCCCTCGGAGGGTTCTCGTTCGGCTACGGCCAGGGTGTGATGGGCATCATCAACGTCCTCCCACAATTCCACGCCGTCATCCCGGAAGCAGAGAACGAGTTCAACAAGGGATTCATGACGGGTATGCTCCTGCTCGGCGCTTTCATCGGCTGCTGGCTCTACCCGTACATATCCGACCGCTGGTCTAGGAAGAAAGCGCTCCTTCTGAGTTCCATCATCTTCTGCATCGGTGGTGTCATTCAGACTGCGGCATACAACTACGCGACCGTTGTTGTTGGGCGAACCATCGGAGGTATTGGAACCGGGACACTTGCCCTCGGCGCCCCAATGGTGAGATGTGCCCCAACACGTTTGGACAGGTGAGACTGATGTAGTTATTGCGATGCAGTACATCTCCGAAGTCTCTCCGCCTCATCTCCGCGGGACTCTCCTCGTTCTCGAGTCCGTCGCCATCGTCGGAGGCGTCACCAATTGCGTACTGGATCACATATGCTTGCAAGGATACCGCCGGCGAGGCCTCGTGGCGCGTGCCGTTTGCTCTCCAGCTGCCCTCGGCTATGATACTCGGCGCCATGATCCAGCTCTTCCCCTACTCGCCCCGCTGGCTTGCCATGCAGGACAGTCATGAGGACTGCTTGAGTAGTCTGTGCAAGCTTCGGAAGCTCCCAGCATCAGACGAGCGCGTGCAGGCTGAGTATCAGGGCATTCTCGCCGAAGCCAAGTTTCAGGCCGTCATGCTGGAGCGCCGTCATCCCGGGGTCCGTGGATTCAAGTTGGAAGTGGTGCAGTGGCTCGATCTCTTCACCATCAAGAGCTGGAGGCGAACAATAGTTGGCGCCGGTGTATCTTTCTTCCAACAGCTCCAAGGTGTGAACGGCTTCATCTACTACGCACCAACCCTCTTCAGAAACATTGGCCAATCCGACGACATGTCGCTCATTCTCTCCGTCATCTTCAATGCGCTGCAGATCGTCGGTGTTTCCATCGCATTCATCCTCATCGACAGGGTTGGCCGCAGACCGCTCGCCATCTACGGCGGTATCGGTAATATGATTTGCTTTGTGGTCATCGCAGCCCTCGTCGGCACTTTCGACAGCAGGTGGGGCGAGAATACCTCCGCAGGCTGGGCGTGCGTCGCCATGGCCTTCCTCTTCATCATCATCTTTGGCGCCTCGTACTCGTCCCTCGGATGCGCTCTGCCTCCCGAGGTGTTCCCCAACGGCATGCGCTCCAAAGGCGTTGCGTTTTCGGTGGCTGTCAATTGGCTTTCCAACTTCACAGTGTACGTACAAACTACATCTCTGTTGGAATCTGGCTTGAATGAACTGACAATGGTCACAGGGGCGTCGTTACTCCGCCAATGATTGAGAGCATTGGGTTCGGTACCTACGTTTTCTTCGCCTATTTCTGTGGCTTGGCTGCAGTTTGGGCTTTCTTCCTTGTTCCAGAGGTGAGTTTCTATTTTCGCAACGCAATAATGAGACAGGTCCCGCTGACAGGATGTTGTAGACTATGGGCAAGACCCTTGAGCAGATGGACGAGGCGTTTGGTGACCTAAGTGGCCATGAGGAACAAGAGGTCATGAGGGAGATTTTGGTTGGTCAAGCTGTTAGACGCAAGCAGGCGGCTGTTTAAACCCCCGAAAATAGTGTATGATTTATCATTGGCCCAGGGATGAGAATTAGATGGCAGATTGGCTCATCAAATCACAGTTGATTTGGAAATGACAGTAGATACCAACGTACTTGACTGAGAATTGTACGAAACACACTCCGTTTGATTAAATTACGCTCCCGTTCTATTGAATGCCGCTTCTATTCAACAACAACTCAAACTGAATAGATCCTGGAATCTTCATCTGCCCCAACGATCACCCCACATTCCCGGGCCTCTTTAGGGAAACACGTTCAGCGACGATCACGCCTGGCAAATTAAGAGAAATCCAGCTTCATCTAGCCCGAGGGTGTTTCGTTTTCGAACCTGAATCTCACACCAGTCCAGTGTTTCATGAGACATTAGATGAGCATTCGACATAATGGCTTTTTCAAGAGAATCTTGTGAGCTTGTATGCCTTGTTCGGCATCTTGACAACCAACTCATGCTCTCCTATCGTGTAATTCTTTCAATTCGATGTATTCAAATTCGATAAAGTCCCGGACAATACCAGAATATGCGCTCGCATGCGAGAAATGCCCCTCTAGGTCGCTGAATACCCTCCATCAACAAATACAGTCTGCCCAGTGACCGCTGCGCTAGCGTCGCTCGCCAACCAAACTGCAACCCCCGCAAAGTCCTCCACGATCCCATTCCGCCCGATCATCGTCCTCGATGCATGCTTGTCCGCCTTCTCCGGATCAGCGAGAACCTCCGCCGTCATCGGTGTCTCAACGACCCCGGGGGCGATAGCATTACAGAGAACGCCATTCTGAGACCAAGCCTCCGCTTGCGACCTTGTGAGGGCAGCCAGTCCGCCCTTCGCGGCGCCGTATGCCCCGCTATTCCCAAAAGCACGAAAAGCCTGCTGGCTCACGACGTTGATAATACGCCCCCTTCCCCGCTCCGCCATGCCAGGCCCAAATGCCTGTCCCAGCGCAAACGGTGCCGTCAGGTTCGCGGCAATAGTGAAGTCCCATTCTCCCTGGGTGATGTGCGACAGCGGAGGTCGGTGGGAGACGCCAGCTGCGTTCACCAGGATGTCTGGTACGCCATGCGCCGACTTGATCCGTGAGATGGCGTGATTCAGGTCCGCTAGGTGAGCAAGATCCGCTGATATTGATGTCGTGGGAACACCAAGCTGCTTGAGTTGTTCGACGGTCGCGGCGAGAGGGGGTTCTCGACGGGCTACAAGTATGATCTTTGCGCCTGACTGGCCCAGTGCGAGGGCGATTTCTTTGCCGATACCTGAGCTGCCGCCTGTTACAACTGCGGTCCTGCCGGCGAGACTGAATAGGCGGGTAAGATATGCAGGCAATTTCTGTACGTTCTGGGCCATTTTCAGTCGCTTCTTTGGCACCTTCTTCCGAATCTGTCGAACGAAATGCTGCAGGACAGTTTTGAGGTGGAAATTCGAGTGAGGAGGGGTTCAAATGGCAAGGCGTTGGAGAGTGATCGCAACAACCGTTGTCGGCAGGAAAGCCATCGGGAAATGGCGGTTCGAGCCGGGCGATGTCGCATGCAGCTACCGGCGGCGTGTGAACCCAATGGCCTATTAGGGCGGCCTAATCTGGACTTTGCAGCCAAGCTTCACGTGGCGTTGGACCAGTCGTTATATCGCGAATATCACATTAGGCGACTGAATGTCATCAAAAGTTGAGGTAGAGGGGGTTGGCATGCATCGCTTACGCCTAGCCCAAAATGAGGGGGTCGGCAGAAACGAGCTTGGCTTCAACGCCCTGGCAGAGAATGCTACCCATGGTATCGATAATCCTGCAGATAGTTTTGCAGATCGCATATTTGATCATGATATCAATGATGAATTATGACAAAAAGAAGCCCAGAGTCAAGTCCGCGTGGTCTGTTGCTGGAATCGGAGGAGCCCGCGATGGATGCCGTTGGTGGCGACTGACGAGCCGTTTCCCATTAGCGCCATGCTTAATGCACGCGATAGCATTCGGCGGCGTGCAGAATGCAGACGGCGTCAGGCGAGGTTTGCAAGCGCTCAGGTAGAAATGCGGGGGAGGACGGAGAAAGTCGCTCGATACCACAGATCTTTATGCGGTGATTGATACGATCTGGGCTCATGTTTGCTGGCTGAGTAACTCTTCCGATGCCTTTGAATCAAGCCTTGCGAGAATGTCCAGGAGTGAGGAAAGCAAAGAGCTGGCTCGGCCTCGAACAACATCATTTCCGACGTTTTGCGAAAGCTCCAGCAGAATGCTTCCAACGACGCGCATCAGTTCAATCTTGAAGGGTCATGTTAGCTAGGTTATCATATGCCTGAGGTTTACACCACAAGACACTCACGCCAGGCTCTCCATTGGTTTGAATGTACTGAAAGGGGACACTTTTCAGACTATGCACAACGTCCCTGGCAAAATTGATCTGCTCCATAGCCAGTGTCAACGGGTCATCATTAAGTCCAATGAGACTCATCAGGCCATGCTCGATGCATTGCCGAAGTATTATGATCCTAACGCCATGAAACATGGCAACAAGCCGAGATTTCTGCGTCCAGAAACAAGATCGTTGGAAAGCAACATCATACTGAGCGTCCAGATCGACTGTGTCAGGCGAGTTAAGCCAAGGAGGCAAGTCGTCTAAAAGACTCATGACTTCGATGTACATGTTGGTCATTGCTTCCTTCTCAGTGTCTGACGTCGTTTCTGCTGTCGAGCTGTTGAGAGTGGTGTTTTGTCTCTCCGATCTGATTGCCAGAAGTAGACGACCGGCTGATGCCCAGCAGCGTTGAATCAAGTGGAAGCCCGCCATAAGGGTGTCCTCAAACGAAACCGGCACATTTCTCATGCGCGGATCGAGCAGAGGAACTCTCGCGGGGTCGCTTTCCTGGATGGTCATGATTGAGTCGAACAACGGCTCATGCAAGGTGACGTGCCGATTTGCCAGAGAAATGGCAGCTTTGTCGAAAACATAGAGCATCCAGAAATTGTTTCTTGGAAGCGTGGATTCCAAAGGGTCGCACTTTGACAGAACATGCTCGTCGTGAAGTCGAAGATGTTGAGCCAGCAGACCGCCTTGGCTTAGAACATGCCATGCCAAGGGCGTCTTGCCAGCTGAATGTTGGAGTGCTGCCGACTGGAAAAGGCGAATAGCCAAAGAGCTTGAATCGGGATACTGTGTGTCGTAATCTTCATACACCTTAATCATCCTTCTCGATGCCTGTAGAAAAGGTGTCGCAACCAGATCGCGGTATGCCAAGATTGAGTCTGGGTAGATAGAAGCAACGGCGGCACACAATGCAGTGAGTAGAGTGAATGGTCTCATGGCAGCAACCCTTTCTTTGTCGGCACCCTCATCGAATACAATGTCATCAACGTATGACACGGATCCCGAAACTGAAAAATAAGCAGCAGCCATGGCTCGAAGGGTCGGAACATGGCAAACTGGGCACACTGGGAACATGTGCAGTACATAGAGAGAGATGCACTCGTCGACGACTTGTCTTATGGTTGGCGATGGCAGTAATTCATACATTGCTGAGAGGAGATCGCCTCGTGTTTTTGAAGGCGGAGTTGCTGAGTCTATCATTGAATAGACAGAAGTAGCTGTGGCGGCTGGCTCGCAATGAGTTGTTGATGTAATCTGAAGTCCGCCATTGTCACCGCTTCTTGTTTGCGGTGGATGAGAGGTTCTCTGTTTGATAGGCAGTCGGTCTTGGGCCTTTGCACGAGGCGTTTTCGGGCCTCTCTTCCGAGGGATTACCTTGAACGTGCAGTCCAAATTTGATATGCTGCAGTTTGCGCATGGCTGAGTTGCATCGCACTGTCGCATGTCAGAAATAGTTGACGATCGGGTCTCACCTGGGAAGCGCTCAAGGGGTGCGAGAGAAACTAGCTTACTTTCACCTTGCGTAGCCTACATGCATCACACGCTCTTTTGGATAGTGCAGAACTCGGTACGGGCATCACAACGCTGGTGATGTATGGAAGTAGATGCAGTAATTTCGCCGCGGAGAAATTCAAAGCGGGGGTATTCGGAGTTGAAAGTCGGAGAATAAGTCACCAACGAGCGGGGATGTTCTCGCGGGCTACGGTCTAAGTGCATTTAGTGATTTTATGCAACGAACACCACTGTTGCGGGATGCCGACGCGTGTGAATGATAGATTTAGAAACAATTATTCAATCCCATTCTTTATCCGGGTATTGGTCATGGAAAGTAGCAAGTTGCTTGGATTGTCTTCATCAAAGACCTTGCCACCGAAAGTCTTCCTCAAGTTCAATTTCAGCGCTCAGCGCTTCGTCTTCTGGGTCGGCACTCTTGCAAATGATGACGCGAAATGTGCCCTTCTCAGCCAGCCACTGCTCCAATTCTTCGTTCCAATATGACAACGCAAACTTGTCAAGAGTGACCTTGGCAGTGACCACGTCTCCTTTCACAACCCAGACTTTAGCAAAACCCTTCAACTCATTCCGAGGACGTTCAAACGTCGGCTCGATG
Source organism: Colletotrichum viniferum (assembly GCA_020226115.1). NCBI lineage: Eukaryota > Fungi > Ascomycota > Sordariomycetes > Glomerellales > Glomerellaceae > Colletotrichum > Colletotrichum viniferum. The sequence goes on from JAGFBE010000053.1 coordinate 209,698, forward strand.
TCTTGAACGTATATCTGAACGGTCTCTGAACCATCTCGAAGTCCAGTATTGCGCACGTCGACGGTAACCTCAAATGACATCGCACCACCGTTATCGAAGCGAACCTTCTTCGGCACCTGGCGACAGGCCATAACCGAAGTAAAACAGCGGGCGCGTCTTGACCTTCTCAAAGTATCGGTAACCGATGAACACGCCCTCCCCATACATGATTCTCCCTCTGGCCTTTTTCAAATGTCAAGAAAGCTGGCGTATCCTCAATACGCTTTGGAAAGGTCACCGACAGACGGCCATTAGGGTTGATTTGACCAAACAAAACGTCGCCCATGGCATTTCCAGTCTCCTGGCCGCCAAACCAGGCGTGTACAACAGTTGCAGCTTTTTCGATCCAGGGCATGGCTATGGGACATCCGGACTGAGTTATAACAACCTAGGAGACATTAGGGAACGAGTTCACAGTCGCGGGTAGTAACACACTTACAGTGCTGGCGTTCGCCGCAACAACCCGCTCAATCAACTCATCGATCCCCGGCGGCAAGTCAAGAGACTTCCGATCAACGGCCTCACTCTCATGGTCCGCGTTTAGTTCAGCTATCACGATGGGTATGTCGACGGACTTTGCCAGTCTCACAGCTTCATCCAAAGCCTGCTCCTTATCAATCTTCTCACAGCAGCCGATCCTCAATCCACCTGCACTGAGAGCACCAACCCCGGGGATTGCGGCTTCGTTTCGAAGCACTACGCAGACTTTATAAGCTTTTCCGGCCTCAACTTCAAAGTCCGCAGTCAGTTCCATGCTTGCTTGGTTGAACATAAGTGCATGCATCGTTTTCTTGGGGTGGCTGGTGAAATGATCAATGACCTGCTTTCCATCGACATACAGTCTTCCCTTTCCGATAACGCAAAGTCCGAGTTGGACTTTTGCCGTCTTTGTGGCTGTCAAGCAAGTCTTCACACGCAACCAGTACGCGCTGGGAACGCCCTTTGGAAGACTATCGGCGAAGTACATCTGCGCCTGTGTCGTCGTTGTAGTGTACAGATGCGTTGCACCTGGGTTTTCTTCAAAGTTCTCTTCAAACCAATCAAGAATGTAACCAGGCTGGCTTGTACCAGGGACAGTCACATTGGACGACAGAAGAGGGGTGAAGAGATGGCCTGCCATCGATTAGCACAAGCATGATACCTCAAGCTGGCATCACTTGCCATGGCATCCTATAGCTGTCTTCACTCTTCCCTCCCCCACGATGTCGACAATAGCATCCAACGGTGTACTGACATAGTACGGTACCAAGTCCGCTGATCCACCACCGCTTACGGCAGGCAACCGAACAGCAGGTCCAATTAGACCAAAGGTCTGCTCCGAAGACGGATTGAGGGGCAGCACAGACCGTTCGTTCTTCAACAGAGCTATTGAGTCGCTCGCCACTTTCCTGCCGACCCTCCGTTTCTCTTCAGTATCACCTTGCGTACGCTCGTCGCGCCGATGCTTCAATGCTGGCTGAACCTTGTTGATCAGATTCAACAAGCTTCGGACTCGCGCATCAATGGTTGCCTCCTTGACCTTGCGGCACAACACAGCCCACATGAGCAATTCGCTCCTCCACCTTGCTGGCCCGGGCATCTTAAGATCAAGCCCGGTATTCACAGCCTCAGAGGTGCTGTAAGTCCCGAACCAGTCACTCATGATCAGTCCGTCTCATCCCCACTCCTTGCGGAGGATATCCCCCAAGAGCCATGGGTCCTCAGTCGCGTGAGTACCATTTATCTTGTGGTACGCCGTCATGAAGCACCACGGATTCGCATTTTTGACGGCGATCTGGAAAGGGAGGAGATGCGTCTCACATAGCGTTCGCTCCGAAACTCTGATTGAGTCTTCAATAGACATAGTAGACTGGTCATGGGCGGCATAGTGCTTGATGCTAACCCCCACCCCGTTTGTCTGCACGCCCTTGATGTATGCAGACGCCAAAGTGCCGCTCAGGAGTGGGTCCTCAGCGAAAGCTTCGAAGCCACGACCGATGAGCGGAGACCTTTGTAGATAGACAGTAGGGGCGAGGATAACATGACAGCCCTTCTCTTTGGCTTCGGCTGCGAGCATCTCGCCTACAGAATGCATCAGTTCGGTGTCAAAGATAGCGCCCATAGCCGTGGCTGAAGGCAGCAGACACCCCGGAGGCTTGAATGGTCAGAGACGGTGAAAGCTTCAGACAGAATCCCACGTACTCCATTGAAGAAAGCCGTTCCTCGAACACCATGTGGACCATCGGAGGCCTAAAAAGGTCAGCAATGCATGTTACTGGTGGCGCCATACTGTGATACTTGATATTTTGAGGCGGTCAATCGCATGTGTCGTCCAGGTGTCTTTGCCCGCGAGAAGTTTAATCTTCTCCTCGAGAGTAAGATCCATAGTGGTATGTGGCACGTTGATCGGAGCTCCCGACATGCTGACTGACGGTCAAGCGGTAAGTTCGATTAAGACCGATGAAGCAGCTCTTGCAGCGAAGGGTTGGGCATTTCCAAAATGCTCTGGTAATATACCCAGACTGTACTTGTAGTCCTCTCAGATTCCATCATCGCATTTTCCCCGTGGAGAAATTGGGGTATGCGTCTAACTAGAGCCTCCACAATTTCTCCGTGGCGGTTTGCTATAACAACCGCACAAGTTTGACAAAGATCACCCCTGAAAGCAGGATAGAGCCGCTGATACATCATTCATTCGGCAATCTGTGACTTTTTACACAATTTGAAATCTCAGTAACCCAATGTCCCGCACTGAATCCAACCTCCTCCGCAAGATGACTGACGTCCGTCGATCTGTTCTTTGCCCATGATCAAACCTAGGGAATGCACCGGAGCGCCACAAACTGGCTCTTCGGGGTGATCCACCAGACCCAAGAAAAGCCCCAGACGAATCCGATGGTCTTTCCAACTTTCCCGCTGAGCGCGTGGTATACCCTTGGGCAATACGTTTTGAGATAGTGCAGGAACAACGTCTCCAAGGCGATGATAACGAAGTTTGCCACCCACGCGAAGACCTCCCACCAAAAGCCGCACGTAATACCGGCCAGGTAATCCGTGTAAGCGTGGAAGAAACCGCTGATGGTAAAAACAAGGCAGTTCAGCAGCCAGCGCTTCTTGCCCATGAAGGGACCCCTGCCGAGCCCGACGGCCTGCATCATCATCTCTCCAGTGCCACAGACAGTGCGGTAAATGAGGCGGTCAAAGTACTTGCTCCAAAACCGGCGGATGTTCCATGCTTGGCGGATGTCTCCGAACATAGGGGGCCATTCCTCGGGTTCGTCGATTCCAAGGCCGACAAAGAATAAAGCGCACAATAAGTGAGCTCGGTTGTACCAGTTGTAGGCTGCCCACATAGATTCGAAGGCGAAGTAGACACGAACCCAAAACTCGCGGGGCTCGATATGGTCCCCCCTAAGGAAGCGACGGATTATTGCCGACTTGTGGTCCTCTATGTCCGTCCAGACGAAGCCGAGATATCTGTCGATGACGATGTCCTTGGCGTTGTCTACGATGATGATGAGGAGTATTCGACATACCATTTCCAACATCCACCGAAGACGATGATTTCTCCATATCTTCAAGGCGTGAGTGCTGAATCTCTTCCAAAGCTCTACGGCGACTTGCTTGTTCGCCGTATCGGTGACTGGGGTAACGTCGTTGTCTTTTTTGTCGTTCTCGGTGGTGGCCTTCTGGGCTTTTCTTTCGGCCAGTTCCTTTCTCTTCTCGATTACAGCCGATGGGACCTGTCTTTCCTTGTCTTGGTCTTTTATGAGATGGTAGACAGGGGCTTGCCGAGCGGTATTGATAAAACGTCCGTTCCATACAATCTTATAAGTGGCGCGGGCACGCTGAGGCCATGGGAGTCTCTTCTGCTCCTCGGTGAGAACGAATCCTTCGCGAAGAACCATGACTACCGCGCCCATGCATTGGATGATGATGCCCTTGAGTAAAGTGTCCTTCACGGCATAGTTCATGTTGATTCCGCTGACGTATCGCAAGATCTCGATGCCGGTGGCGCAGAAGGCGAGCACATAGGGTAAGCGGTACTTCTCCTTGCAATTGACGGCTACGACACCGCACGTCAAACCAACGAGGTAGACTAATGCTGGCCAAACCCAAGCATGCCAGCCTGTGTATTTTGTCGCGGTAGGCAGCCTATATGACCTTTGTGACATATTTGCGGCATATTGTTCCGTTAGCATTCGTTGTACTTCATCGTGGGTGTAGTTGGAGGCTTTCGAAGTAAAATTCTTGGCGATCGAAGTAATATCCTCGACAATGGACTCCATGTCGTCGGTTGATTCGTCTTAGAAATGAACGTCTGTGTTAGTGTGTAGATCCAACTGACAGACTAAAATTGGCAGTTTGCGTCTCACGCGCCGTACAGTCGAAAAAGGCAAACCCCTTGGGACGCAGCAAAGCTCAAGCGTTGGGTGCGGCGAGTGGGTTCTTATAATAGTCACCATCAATAACCTTAAGAATATTGGCCATCTCCGTTCAATTCAGCCATCACGGTGCCTCGTCTATAAAATTGAAATTTGCATTCGTGTAGGTACACCCGCATCTACCGGGTTCCCCTAACGCCCCCTAGCCCGCGAGAGTTTGACCCGGAGGCCACGTCCTCAAATCTGTGCCTGGCTACTCCTCGACACGACACAGTCTTCCATTCTCATGAGGCAGTCCATCAGCAGTCTCAATTGTCCAAAATTCGCTGCCCACTGCAGTTGCCGCATAAAACACATCCTCAAGGTCCCATTTCTTTTTCAGCTCAAGCAAGCGAGGGTATTTCTCGTCTCCGTAGAAAGATTGCTGAAAGTTTGGCTCCATGCGATCGGACTCCGCCAGGTAAGAGCCAGCACCTGGAGAGACGTCTCTCCAACGCTGCATATCTCCGAAGGTAAACCCATTTCTTGCTTCCAGGATTTGATCGGCAGTGGCATTCACAGACCACCGCACTGACTGGAGAGCGAATAATATGTTTTCCCGCCAGGCAGGGTTCACCGCGTTGTCTGGATTATCCGGACTCGTAGCTTTAATGTTAAATCCCACGAAGACGTGGTTTGTTTCCAGAGACGTGCGTATGGCGTCAAAGGTCGCTTGTCTCAGATCTTCCGACTCGAAATTCTTTCTTGGGAAAAGACGAGAGCCGCTCTGCACATTAACCTTCTCGACGACTTCTAGCGGGAAGAAGTCCTTCCAAGCAGGGTAGAAAGAGGCGTATTCGGTAATGTTGGGATCAAAGTCAATCCCCAGCTCCCGAAGCTCGGTGAACCATGGGTTCAGCAAAGACTCCACAACCTCTGCGGTCTTATTGGGGGCGAAGAAGGGTGTCATTTGGAACAAGAAATTCCCAGGACTGGGGTTGTTTGGAAGCATAATGAAATATGAATATGTTCCGTTGTCGGCATTGTCGATGAAATGGTCGAAATAGCTTCGCACACCTGACCAGAAGGTATCATTGGAAATACCATCTGCTGTTGAGAACTTGAATCCTGCTGCTGTCGTCGGAACATCAGGAAACGCCTTGACCGTGACGGACGTGGCGATTCCAAAGGTTGAGCCGCCACCTCCACGGAGTGCCCAAAACAAGTCTGAGTTTTGTGTATGATCTGCGGTAATAAATCTGCCATCGGAAGTTACGACCTCAAAGGCAAGCGCTTGGTCTGCACCGGTGCCGTAGATGGAGCTTAGGGGAGAATGACCACCCCCCTGGATGTATCCTCCCATCACGCCAACGGTCTGCAATAAAGGCGTTAGCGTCTAAGCTTCAAAGTTCTTGATCGCAACATAGAAACTTACCTGCCCTTCTCCTCCCACGACCACCTTTCCGTGCTCATGGGCGATCCGATAGATCTCAAAGGCTTGCACGCCTGTGCCGCACTTGAACGCCGGACCGGAGTACCCCTCCACGTCATCAACTATCTCTGGAATGTACTCCACGTCTTTCAAGTAGTGCGTCCAGATGCTCAAAGACTGGCCACCGCCCGACTTTCCTGAGAAATCATGTCCCGTGTTCTTTACCACGAGTCGAATACCCGTCTCTTTGGCGAACTTTACTCCCTCCTGAATGTGCTCGGGCGTGGACGCATTGATAACATACCAAGGGAAGCCGCCCATTGTGCAGTTTCCAGAGTCATAGATGTTCGGGGGCAGGCACGTCAGACCTTGGTAAACGGGCGAGAACATCTCGATGGGGTCATCAAGGTGGGTGTACGAATTGGTCCAGTTTGCAGACATGGTCGCACACCGAGCTGCATCGTACTCCAATCCGGGATAACATGCTGCAGCTTGAGGACGGGGTTTGAGCAGGCGATTATCCACCCGGCCATTCAATTCTGCCCATGCCTCATCAGAGGGCCAGGCGTTGTCGCCAGGGTAGACTTTGCAGCGCCCCTCAGCGGAAATGATCCCTGCAATTCCCAGAAGGAAGACAGCTCGCAGTTTCATCGTCCTGGTCGTCATGATTGATGTTTCTGCGATGCTGAGGAAAAGCTTGAGTAGAGTTCTGGGGGATGGCTGTGACTATTTATTGACAATAGTTTCCGCCGTGCCTTCATCTTTCGTGAGCGATGAACCCCCTGGGGTCGTACTGAAGATGCCATCCCCTCCACTTAGATGGCGATCTTCCCCTAGAGGAGAGAATTTCAGTAGCATGTCAGCGTTGCATATGGGGCCATCACCCCGGGCTTCTTTAGGCTCATTCGCTCCCTCGCACTTGATATATGCTTAATGAAAAGCCGGCAGACTTTATCGCCCTAGCTTATCGCCCTAGCTTACCGCCCCTTGCTGGCAAAATTCTTTTCGGGTTAACACGAGGAGGGGTCGCTGGCGATCAGCAGAGGAATAAGCTAAGACCATTCTTCGGCGTTTTCTACTCTTCGCGCTCTGCTTGCTTACACCTACACGATAATGCGAGTATTAACATTTCTCAAAACATTGAGATTAAGCCGCGGTGATCTTCTAGACTCATACAATTCCATCCCCTTTTTTCCATAGTATCAAGTCACTGTCCCTCTTGCAATGTTTTACATCCGCCATCAGTGACCTCCACCTACAACTGACACATTCCCACAGCCTCTAGAGAACGCGTTGAAGCAGTAGTTGTATCAACCCTCACGAAAACAACCATTTGCTTTAATAGTCAGGTCCGTATGATATCTTGTCAAGCTGCAGTACATATGTGGTTGTTGTCTCTATAAATTGTAGAACATGACTGCACTTTGGTCTTAACACTGCTGGACAACGTGGTAATTGTGGGTATTGGGACTTATTTGACTCATTAAACCAATGATCAGATCCTTACTTGCATGCGTTCAATCTTCTCCGAGAGTGTTTTCACAATATTCAACTATTATCATCAAGCAAGTGAAAAAACCATCATTATATGAAACCAGCCTCAAGGACTTATAGGTCATGATAGAAGCCATGGCTACGCACTGCGGCGTTGTATTGCTGAATCAAGTGACTGAAGTTATGGACTATTTCCATGACAAGCACTTGCCGCGCGATCAAGTCGCCTCACCCCGGAGACAATCCATCTCTTAGATCTGGGACACAAACAATAGATTGAAGCAAGATGTGTCATGAGTCTGCATCTGCCTTTCCTGGCAATAATCAACCAACCACGATGTTTGCAAGCCTTTCGTCCCGTCTGATTCCGACTGGACCTTTTCCTCGGCCTTACCATTCAGATCTTCACCTGCATACGCGTATCGACGTGCCATCCGTCGTATTGACTACGAAGAGTGACGGGGGTTCCCCGCGTTATGCGTGGCCAAAATCACCGAACCATGTTGTCAATTCAATCCATCTGATAAAAAACAGAAGCTTGCAGGTTCTTCGGATCACTCCCTTTCGCGTTTCCATCAAGTCAGATCAGTGTGACCTCTTCGTCCCTGGTCTCTGGAGAAAGCCTCGCTTAATATCTCCCCGAGGCCGATCCCTCACCGAAATCCTAGGTCATGGTCCGAACTTCGTGCTCATTCGCACCGAATACGACATCAAATGACACAGTATTACCCCAGAAATGTGAGTTCCATGAGCTATGCTACAAAGAACCCCGACTGCCGAGGTACCCCGGATTTGGCCATTCCCGATGCATGGCAAGATCGCGCCCCCGAAGAAATGGACATAGATCAGGTTTATTGCTATGAGTCGGCGTTTTCTCACCCGACGCTGCGGTGATTTCAATGTCCGCGTCAGTGTAGAAAACCCGGGAGATTCTGGATACACGTAATCCTGTTAAACTATGTCGCATTTGTCATCAATCATTTGTTGCGTTTTCCGCCAAATTCTCTACAAGGTCGTTCAGCTTGACTTGATCCATTGAAAAGGCCATGCATCGGCTGCTTATGTTGGTGCTCAACATCTCTCTGCCATATCTACCCCTCTCTTTAGCTTTACTGTCCGAATTCGATAACCCTTCCACAGAGTTCCGCCCAAAGTTCCGATACTGGTATGTACCTTTTCGGTCTCATTTTTCAGAAACGCTTCTTACATTTGGTAGGCTCCCTGATGCCTCAGTTACTCGTCAGTCTGTCATTTACGATGTCAACCATCTTGCTGAAGTTGGAGTCGGAGGCCTCGAGTTCCTCCCGTTCTACAACTACGGTCTGGGCCCGGGATTGACCAGCGCTACTACCCATTCAAGCCTAATCAAACAAGTCAATCAATCAGCTAATTAAAACGAGGCCTTTTTCAGAATCAATCAGCTAAATTCACGATACCCTCGGTTTGACTATCTTGATTAAACCGAGGGGCCTTAGATTATGTATTAATCTGGGATCCGGGCTAATTAGAGCGCTAGAATTAACCTAGGGGCTTAGGGGGCTAGGGCTACCTAGCCTGGGGCTAGGTAAGTGGGGCCTAGGGGCTAAAAGTAAAAAAAAGCCTATATAACCTATATTTGAATATAGAGATTTTAAAAATAGGTCCTTTATAAAGAACCCTACACTATATAACTTCTTTATCTTACGTCTCTATATATACTAATTTAAATTAAAATAGTTAAGTTAATTAAGTTTACGGTCGAAAGTGAATTAATTAGTCAAATTTGACCCTCAGATTTGGCTTGATTGATTGGTTAGCAGCGCTGGGATTGACTGACTGGTCAATTTACGGATTCGGCACAGAAGCTTTCACAGGGGTACTGGCGGCAGCTTTGAACGCAACTGCAGTCCATGCTCTGAAACTTGATCTAGCCCTTGGTGCTAATCAAGGTGCCGGTGTTCCCTCTGTGGTCGAGACCGTGGGCCTCGCCAAGGAGCTCGTGTATGGAAATATTACGGTTCCATCCGGGAAAGCTCTACTCAGGGTCAGTGCCAACGCCCGACGTACAGTACAACATGCTCACTGGCCTCATGAATACACCAGAGCCGTGGGGCGCCAACAAACTTGTGGCGGTCGTGGCCGGGAAGATCGTCACCGAAGTTCACTTGGCGGAACACTTCTACATGTCTATTCTCGAGGAGGATACGTTGGTTGACCTGACCAACGTCACCAATCAGGGCACGCTCTCGTGGATCCCCCCGGAAGGGGATGGGACCTGGATCGTATTCGGTATCTACGAGCGTTACACAAACCAGAGAAGCTGTGTCTCCATCGCAAATGCCACGACGGCCCTGGGTAACGGTTCTTGGATGGTGGATCACTGGAATTCTGATGGGGCCAAGAAAATCACAGACTTCTGGGACCAACAGATCTTATCAGATGATACGGTAGCTTCTCTCATCAAAGAGGCTAGCGAATACGGTTCGTAATTCCTTCTTGACCTCAAGCCCAATGCTGACTCGTATCTAATTTGGGAAGACAGTATGGAGATGCAGGCTGCTTTGGACCGATGGTCTAGCCTCTCGTTTTGAGTCCTTGAATGGTTACAGTATCATGAAGTATCTCCGCATTCTCTTTCATGCCACAAATGCATGGGGTGGGTACCTGCCGCCGTATAATGTCACATACACCCTGGGCGAATACGCTACTGATGGCAGGCCTATGTGCAAGACTACAAGTCAGCCCTTGGCCAGGGCTATCTGGAGTACTTGGAGCACTACAACACCTGGGCCTCAGCCAAAGGCTTGAAGCTCTCCACGCAGCCCGCATAAAATATGCCTGTCGATATGGTAAGGGCTTGTTCTTAATCTTTCCTTCTTTTCCTGTTTCAAAATGTCGTACGCTGACATGAAATTGTCCAGACTCAAGCAGTAGCTCATGTCCAAGTCCCAGAATTGGAGTCTTTGGGTTTCTCCGAAAGTATCAACGAGTACCGTCAATTCACCGGAGCAGCTCATCTAGCTGGCCGCAACGTCATTTCAAATGAGCTCGGAGCAGTTCTTGGAAGTACCTACAAGCAGGCCATCCCCAATCTAAAAGCCCTCCTTGATGGTTCATTCGCTGCCGGTGTCAACAACGTCGTTCTACATGGCTACGCATATAGCGGGCCGTACCCTGGGACAACATGGCCGGGCTACACTCCCTTCCAGTACGAATACTCGGATATGTGGGGTCCTCGACAGCCGGCTTGGAGACATCTCAACGACCTCATGACATATTCTGCAAGGAATTCAATGATCATGCGGCAAGGCATTCCAAAAGTTGATCTTGCTTTCTACTACTTTGAAGTTCCATTCAAGTTTGGCGCTGGTGTGTACAACAAGAGCGATCTTAATGAATTTGGTAAGATCAAGCTTTCCGTAGAAGTACTGTTCGCTGACAGTTCTCGGGATACACGTTTGAGTATTTGGGCCCCAGCAATCTCGTGTCTGACCACGCTCAGGTTGTCGATAGAATTCTTGCGCCAGAGGGACCCGGATGCACAGCCTTGATAATCTACAATCAGTAACAGATCACGCCCAACGCATCTTCGGCACTTGTCGGCTTCGCTCAAAGTGGTCTGCCGATCTACATCGTAGGGACTATTCCGAATGTCACCATCGGGATCAACGGCCAGGAAGAAGTATCGTCCAGCATGGACAAACTCCTGACCCACGATTCCGTTCGTTTTCTTAGCACGGAGGCATTTTCTCCCTCTCTGCTCATTGCCGACGGCGTTTTACCGCGTGCCAATACACATGGAAACTCTAATGCGTCCAACCTCTACACACTTTGGACATCAGACAGTTCCTCCCAGAGCGATTACGTCTATTTATACAACACCGGCGAATATGGCACCTTTGACATCTCGCTTTCCGCGCGCCCAAATACAGCCCCATTCATTCTCGACGCCTGGACTGGAAAGAGAGCCGCTCTGGCTGTGTACCAGGGCATCTCTACAGGCATCACGACGAGGGGGCGGGCTCAAAGCACGCCAAACGCTCATACTTGAACTCTCGGTATCCACTGAAAACAACCTCTTCGTCATTGAACACTCACCGAACGTCGAATCGATCCACAGTTCTTCGTCGAAAAACCTTGACATATGGCTCCATGGATCTGACGAGGCATGGTTGAAATTGAGCAATGGAACCCAGATTGCTCTCCCTCCTGAGGCCAACCCAGCTCAAGCTATGATTAGTCTGAGCCCTTGGCATCTTGTCGTGAACTCATACGGCCTATCCGCCGACAGTGACACTCTGGAAGGCGAAGTTACTACTATTGATGTTGGTCAGCTGGACAGTCTGAGGCCTTGGACGAACATCTCTTGCATCGAGCACCTTAGCGGGGTCGGCACATACTCCACCATCTTTGAATGGGTTGTGGACGACCAGGCAGCCGTGACCATCAACTTTGGAGCCGTATTGAATACCTTGAGAGCTTGGGTCAATGGGAAGCAGCTTGCGCCGGTTGACCCGACAGACCCCGTTGCTGATATTTCGCGTTTCATCGTTACAGGCAACAACACACTGAAAGTTGAAGTGACAACAACCCTGTTCAACTCAGTCAAAGCAAACGTAGACCGAGTCTTTAGCATCGGCTTTGGTCCGCAAACACCAACGTACTACACTGAGGCGGCTTGGGAGAAGTTTGGTCTCATAGAGCCTGTAAAGCTTCGATCTATCAGAACCTTGACTGTTCCATTGAAATAACTACTGCACTATATCGCTACATTGAAATAAACTACTGCACTGTGTCCTAGTCAGGACATGGAACATGCCATCGAAATAAACTACTACACTATCCCGGCTGTGGTCCTCGCTATTGACTCGGTAGATCACCTCCTATCGAATCCTTCCTGTCTCTTCCCTTATGTACAGTCTTTTCTGTCCAATCTTGTCAGTTAAACTTCCTGCTGGGATACTGAGTTAAGCCTTACAGGTGTATTGAACTCATGTCTTCACCACTCTGGTGCTATAACCCATCGTTCAGCCCATAATCGACTCAAGTAGAAGAACCGAAGTCAGGTCCATTTGAGGACGGATCAGAGTCGAGATTTCCTAATTCGGGATACAGAGGCTGCAGAGGCTGGTAGTTGGGTGGACTCGAACCGCCGGATCCCGACATCTCATTCAACTGCGTATTCTGCGATGCGGGCATTTGGACGGGGCGTGTTCTCAAAGGCATAGAATTGGTGGTATCCATGTTCGAGTGAGGATTATGCGGCATGGGGACTTGTTGCGGCACTGTTCCCGAAGGCTGAGGGACAGCAGTATTCATGTTTGGTGCATGATTCTGTGGCATGGCCGTCTGTTGCGGTGCTCCTGGCTGAGGCTGCAGCCTAGGGGAATCCGTCGGCACCCAACTGACGACATTTCTGCGTCTGTGTACGGGTCCTCTTGGACACTGGAGTTCGACGTTGATCCGAGATGGGCGCATGCGAAGAGTTCCCTCGAAGTAACCGCGAATGACGTTGAACTCTCTGTTATTCACACCCTCGACGTAATGTCCATAGTGCTTTGCGCGGCCTATCTCGGTCCGGACAAATGACCAGGAAAGGCGCCTTTTAGCTTCCGTTGGTGTTTGTCCTCTGTAGCCCCAGAGATTGTAAACGTCTGGAACGGACAAATGCGTACCAATGAAGACCTTCCTCAAGTTATTGTTGGCTGCCATGATGGTTGATGGCGTATGTGTAGGACTGTTACAAATGGTCGTGTCTCGGTCTGGACCCTGGGGTTTTCAACATAGTCAAACATGCTTGAGACAAGTTTCTGGATTATGCACAGTTCTAAAACAGTTCTTTATAGGGCGGGTTGAAAACTCTGTTCGCCTTTCTCGCGACCCATGCGAACCATCTCCACAGGTTCGCCTAGCCCTGCTGTTTAAACTTAAAGACAGACCGGCTAGTGAGGCTTCAGGACTTCAAGGTAAAACCGCTTGAGCTCGGGTTGGCTGCCTGGCTCCAGGTTTTGGCAGCGTCAGGCCTTCTATACGGCAGGTGTGTATGATCTTTGCGCATATGTATGAGCCCGTTCCATGGTTCCGCCTTAGCAGATTGGTCGAGCCAACGATTCATCGGGTGGCTTAATGACGACTTCTTCGGCTCTTGGACTCCCTTTTCTAAGCAGGCGTTCGTATTCTGCTGGTTTGCTTGCATTTTGAGGCGCATGTTAGTACGCATCAGAGTCGAAGACTGAAGCTGGACACTAACCTGGCTATTATCAGGCTTGTCTCGATGATGCTCTGGCTAGGTTTGGGTTAATGACGTGATGGTTGTTATCTGTTTGTAATTCAGCAACTGCTCAAAACTCTGGAGCATTTCCGATCTTTATGCTCCAGAATGTATTTGGCCCCAAATCGAGGTTTCAATGGACTGGGCTTGTTTGGGATCATGTTCTTTGGGGCCAATTTTTGCTGGGGCCTGTTAATGTGGCATTGTGAGAGCGTGGGGCCAATTATTATTCTGACTGCCATTCACCTCATACTTGGGGCCAGTCTCCAGTCTAAACTTCTCGCTGATCTTGAATCGACCCCTCTCAACATTCAGTGTTGGTCTTACATCCTGCATTTCAATATGGCGTTGATGGATCTGTGAGATGGGAGGAAGGCAGGCGGGTCAAGGTGATGAGCAGTAATTGAAGGCAAGAGCCACAAAGCTAATGAAGCACCTAACCAGATTGCGGTTTTGACCGTTTCTCAATTTGGGATTTCTGTTCCTTCCATTTTCAGGCACAGACCCTCGACATACCAGCGATCGCAGTCAGCCACAAGATTTGGTGAGAGTAAATGAGACGTGGCACGGAAACACCGGACTTTGATGCTAGCGGTGAAGGCCCTCCAAACTCCGAGCCAATCATGTCTCAGATTACTAATGATTTCTCGAAGATTCGCCCCGACTTCACCGAATAGCGCACGTTGCTGACGACTCCGCCCTTCACATTGGTTCGGCACCTTCAATCGCGGGGGAACCACTACCGTTGTTGGCATCGCTAAGTCTCAGTCCTACGAAAGGAAAGCACGCAATTCGTTTCCATACATCATCATGAGCGGATCAAGTCTGACGTCGGCCACGGCGTTCTCGCCGTCGCTGGAGGCCATCAAGTTGGCCGCCAGCATGTACAATGCTGCGCGGGAGGGCAACAAGACGGTGCTGAAGGAGGCTCTCGAGGACGGACTTCCGCCCAACTTGACGAATGAGAAGGGAGACACCTTGGTGAGCTTCCCCGAACGCCATGCTCGGCAGTTTGCAGCTTCACTGCCGGGGGCTTCGGCATATGGAAAGCATCGATGGCGGTAGCTAACATTCGTTGCAGTTGATGTTGGCGGCATACTACGGTCACGCAGACACAGTGAAGCTTCTGATCCAGCATGGAGCGGACCCTAACAGGTTGAACGACAAGCGTCAGAGCCCTATCGCGGGTGCCGTCTTCAAAGGCTTGGATGCAGTGATTGAGGTAAGTGAGAACGTAGGCGCGATTGCCTGGGATTCACCCATCATGAAGCATGAAGGAAATGTTGATGCCACAGATACCGGAGCTTGCGGCTGACGGAATTCGGAATAGGTCCTCTTGGATGGCGGTGCTGATCCGGACTACGGCAAGCCTTCGGCCATGCAGTGTCTTTCCATGTTCAATGCGGAGGCGAAGTGGAAGGATAAGTTCGAGTCGGCGCCAGGCCGAGGCAAGGCGAAGGCCGTCCCGCAGGACGGCGCCGAGGAACGCGCGCCTGAGAGATTCAAGGCATGAATGCCGGTGGGAGAGATTAAATCATCCGCAATTTTGATCACTGATTCATGGAAACTTTGTGACGAATATGGCTTTTCGGGATTCATCGCGCGAGCTGGAGTTGGGCAAGACATTCATTGATTTAATTCAAAAACATGCAATTCGTCGCATTCTAGACGAGTAGATGCTTCATAGACCAGAACGGTCTCACAATAAAACACAATTTGGGAAGATCATTGCCATGCAATGTTCAGCGTTGGAAATTTGACTGTCGTAAATGTTTGTACAAGTCCTCCAAGTATCCTAGTTCACTGCGCAAGCTCCAACAGGAGAGCAATAACCCGAGCAGCATTCGCCATTCTGTCTGCAGGCTGTGATTCGCGCTCACGTTAGTAGCGAGTAAAACACGAACCAGAAATGCCCGGAGATATGTGAATAGGCCTCATGATGACTTACTGTCTCCGGATTTCTTCTTTCCAACACACGAGACAACTGGGCCACGACGGGCCTCGAGCTTTGCAGGGACTGGCTCATTTTGATTGCCTGCCGGGACAGCCGCAGCAAGGGTCGCGAAGAGGAAAAGAGCGTTGATGAACTTCATTTTTATGTTGGTTTAAAATGGGGTTGTCTTTGTTATGAGCTCTGGGTCAAGTATGAGAAAAAAAGCTTGGGTGAGATGGCATCGTTCCAATGCTGAACAAGTGATCCAGAGGCTAGATTTATACATTTTACGGTCCTTTGCAACGACGCGTCATTATTGGATACGATTAATTGCAATCTCAATTGCAGCAGAACATGCCTAGCTGAAGGAAATGATTCATGTTCAAAAACCTTCACAGACTAAATTTGACCGCCTATCGTGGACCTGAAGGCTGTAGTTGCGATTGACCTCCGCGTCGATTTGGCCGGTGATGCAGCATTACGGCAGTTTAAAAATGCCTATGTGTACTCCAGGCTCATTTAGACTGATCCCATGCAAGCAAGCGCCAACAGCCGCCGGCGATGTTCCAGGTAAATATGTAAGTCGCCCTAATATTACTGGAGATGCGCCCTAGTCAAATCGCTTGCCAGGATGTTTCACTTGGAATCTGCACATCGATTAACCCTCCTTACACGGCGTTGGCATAGCCTCGATACGAATACTCGTCTTTCATCCACCAATACAAAAACATCCGAATGTGGGAACCTGTAAAACTCTAGGCGCCGGAGGCTAAGGTTTGATATAGTCGCTGTAGAAAAAGACCTAGATCTGTTGTCTAGCGCATTTATCCAACAAGCTTTCATTTAGTTAAAGTATATGCGGGTAACCATACTGCGGTACCAGGCCAAAGTTTTACCCCCTCTACAGGTATCTGTGGCTCAAGCAGACCAGGTGCAGTACATTGATCATAGGCGAAAGACCGGCTACTCAGCAGTTATTCCAGAGCTTCTTGTAGGACCGTCAGTCCCCACGATACTAGCACAGGAGGTTTTACTTACCCATACAACTAAGTAGAGTTCGACTAATCAACTAGTATTCTTCCGGTCCGAATAACTCGCTCCAGTTTCCTTTTGTTGCAGAAATGGCTTATAGTTCCCGCGGCCCCCGAATAAGATCGGGATCCGAATTGCGCGGCCAAGAATCTTGGATCACTGGGTGATCAGCTCTCACGCCTGCCTGAAGGCTGCTTGAAAGACAAAGTCTCGGGGTTCGATTTCATCTATCAGAGACAAATTCGCTCGCTGAATTATCTGACGACGCAAACCCTCTACACATCATTCAGAGCAGATTTCAAGTAAATTTTCACCAACAAGAAGGATGAATCTGGGAATTGTAGGCAACGCAAGAGGTTTACTTCGCCTACAAGGCGAGTGAAGGTCCATTCTGAAGACAATGAGCACGCACAGTGAAGCTTCTGGTTTGTTCTGGGCGCCAGTTCGTCCTGTGAATCAAGGTTTGAGGACCACATCAGCTTTGCGGATCACAAGCTTTTCAGACGGAACTAGATGCTTCTTACCCCGCATGCGCATTCAATACCCTCGTCTTCGTGTCTGGTCAAGCCGGCTGGCGCCCGTCGGCAACATTGATTGGCACAGGACGAGGACTACCATGCACCCTGTGTTGCCTGCGCAACTACATTAGGTGTTGCTGATTCTCAAACCTAGAACGCGGGCGAAATCACGAACTTCAACATCAGCAAGAAAATAAAGCAACGAATACTCCATGCCTTCGATACGAGTGAGCTGAAGACACAATACATAAGGTGTCTTCCTTGTAAGTCAAGTATGATCCGGGCGAGAGGAAATGATGTTATAATTTATCAAAAAGTCTGCGAGAGAACTACGGAAAGATACCACTATGTCAACTTGAACCAATCAAGCGCTACCCACTGGTCTTCTTTGGTCTACCCGCAACACCTCGTCCTGCTTGACAAGCATTGACATGTTGGATCTGGTTGCTCTCCGTACCTCCTTTCTCACAAATACATCGAAAGTTGGGCTTAAGGTACGCGCAGGTCTTTCCCCGGGAGATGTTGCTCAGGTGCCGTCGATAATGATCCTTGCGTGGAGTGAAGTAACCGCATCGACATTCGTATGACTTGATTGCTTGTTCGGTGTGAGCTTTCGAACGGTAATGTCGCCGGAGATCTTTCGGGCTCGCAAAAGACCGGGCACAGCCCATTTTGCATGCACATATCTGCTTTTTGCCGACTTCGGGCAGCAAATCTGGGCGTGGCGTGCTTGAAATAGCTGGTGGGTCGATGGGTATTGGTGAATAACTCGGCAATACCAAGGGCTCGAGCTGACCTGCCCCAATACATGTGGGTGCATTTGTACATGTGATAGTTATCTCCGGTTTATATTGGTCAGAATGCTGGGCAAACGAGGGTGTAAGCTGAGAGTCTGTGGACAACGGTAATGCAGGCGTGGTAAAAAGGGCTACAGCCTCTAGGCTGTCGTCCAAAGTAGCCGGATATGTCGAGCCAGTCCAATCCGTCTCCAGAAGTGACGACAGCTCTGAATCGATATCCTGCTGCGGATATTCGATCGCTGTGATGATGGAGTCATCATTTCTTAGTTGTTCCTTGCACCACTCATCAGGAACACTCCCTAGGGTTGAATATCCGACTGCGCGATTGTTGACCCAGTTTGTGGTTTCAAACAGCGAGCTGCCTCCCCAGTTGAGAGACGGAGCTTGGCATGCAAGCCCCCAACCTAACACACTTGATGCGTTCCCCGGACTCGGTAAATCGATGGAGTTTTCGTAGAATGATGTAAGATTGACAGAGTTTAGGAATGCAGTCTCCTGACTGAGTGGAATGTGACAAGCGCGGGGTGCTAAGATCCCCGCCCTTCACCGTTACTACTAGAGAGATCTGCAAGGCGCTGAGAGCCTGCAGGCTTTTCATGAAAAAGCTTCGCTAGAAGAAAGGAACTGTGATGTGTTGACTCTTTCGAATTATTAGCAGCGCTGCATACCAATCAATCAAGCCAAGCCTGGGGGTCTGGCTTGTCTGATTGGCTGATTTTTCATATAAAGCTTGTTTGATTTGATAGGCTTGGTTTGATTTGGTTCATATCGTCACGTGGTCCCACTCACGTGAGTAGTATAGGGGTTAAGTATGAGGAGTACCCTTTTATAGATCGTGGGTTCAAATCGCGCCTGCGGCGCGATTTTTTTTACCTCTGCCCCACTTAGCTTCAGGGTAGGCCCACATATCCGGCCCGGCGCCGAGGCCCCTAAGGCCCCCCCGGCCCCCCCCCCCCCCTATAGCCCCCCTAAGGGCCCGCTGGGCCCGGGGCCTTTCCGGAGGTATACGGGCCTTCTGATTGGCTACGGGGCCCGGAAAATCCATTAATCCGAGGGCCCCTCGGCTTGTTCAAGCTAACCAAGCTTTCGGCGCCCTAGGCTTGTCTGATTGAATCTCTGAATAGCCTCAATTTGATTGGTTGATTGATTGATTGATTGATTCGGCTTGGATGGGATGCTGCGCTGATTATTAGGACTGGTTGCAGCCGAGGATGGGTGTGCGCGCGAGGTGACAGCTATTTATGGACCTCGGGACATTGCACTTGCGCCGTTTTGAAGGGCATGGTAAACTGGCCCCAAATGTCGTGGTATTGTATCATCGCAATGCAGTGAGATCCGAGATTGGCCCCAGAGAGGCTAGGCGCTCTTGTTGGTGCGGGCTTGGGTCTGGGAACATAAGTGTCAGCTTGAAGCCTTTCGTTCGATAAGGCCGAGAGGACTGGCCAATACGGAGGCGAATTGGTGCCCTTCCAGCACCTTTATCGAAATGAGGCGACCGGCTTACGTTTGTCTAAGTTCGGTCATGCAAGTTCTTTACAGCAGAAAGATGATTGGTTCATCGCTCAAACAGGCAGACCTATCATTTTCGCACTTGACGACCTTTGCGTTTACATCCATCCTCGAACCCTCAAGGCGTCTGCGGCTGGGTTTTCTGAAACCTTCAACTATCGAAGACAGCTATGGTGAGCAAGCTTCGAGCCGTTTTGAGCAGAACCGAAAAGCAAAGGGTAAAGAAGCAGCGCACAAGAGGCAGGGCAAATGTACAGACTAGAGATGACTAAAGTAACTGCACGTTTTATCTCCAGATGGGCGTGTGAGGCGTTTTGCTGCATGTTTTGCTATCCAAAACGTCAGTCATTCACTAGATTAAAAGTCTCCCATGCGCTTCTGACAGCAGCTGTGCAGTCTGCGGGTTTCCTGTTATGTGGCACCGACCGTCAGGGATAATTCTTGATGATCAGAGTGCACTGCAATGTGGTGCGAATCGTGTGTACACGCCCTACGTTTCTCTCAAAAAATTAAGATCGAAATCCTGTATTTCATATCATAGACCAATTTCGGGCCGCTGAACAGACGATTCATCATGTGACGTTACGAGCATCGTGTCATGAGGAGCAAAGGCTCTTGCTCAAGCTCAGGTGTCGAAAGATGCTCAAAACCTCAGGTAACATGGCAAGTTGCCTCAGGAACAGCAGATAGTCAATCGCAATGAAAGCCAGAATGTGAGTGTAGCTCAGTTCAATCTGGGTGGACTGGTATGGCCCTGAATTAGTTCGTGCAAATAAAAGACCCAACCCAGCTTGTCCCCATATTACGGCGCGACATCACTGAGATATCTTACCTAGGGGAATGCCGACATTAGCAGCTCACCTCTTGAATCCCACGCTAGCAATTGCTGATGTGGTATGGGCTCCAATGGGATGACGTTGCTGGGCCTCATCGCGGGATCTTTGGTTGACTGGGCAGGAAACACTAATGTTGTTTGGACGCAAGCTATTAGTTGATGTTGTCGGGAGCACGCCTGTCTTTGACCGATGGCTGAGCAAAGTGGGGCGGCAAGACACACAAGTATGAGGAAGGCGGCAAACTCAATTACAAAGTGTGTGCTGCTTGACACCTTTCAATTGTGACGGGACCGGCCACCAAGATTCAAGTGTGGGGAGCTGGAAATTGGAAATTATCAACCCATCTCATCGAGGCCTGAGACATGGACCGTTTAGAGGCCCCATGGCTACCTCAACGTCTCCTGCGAAGGTACTGGCGGTGCAAGTACTGTATCCAAGTGGCGCGGACGCTGGCGTCTGGTTTACTGACGGAGGAGGGCCTCTGGAGACCGCATCTAGAAACCCTCGATATATGCTAGGTCTCTGATAGTGGCTGTATTATGATCATTATTGGTAAGTCTCCTACTAGCCGTACCTGGCGGGATTTAAAAGATTCATGTCTAGGGTCTCACGATCCCGTGCCACCCCGGCGCCCCAGTGTAAATCCCATAGTAATCGGTGTAACGACAACGCTGGCTCTATGACGTGAAGTTAGCAAGCCCCGTCGTTCCTACTGCTGTCACGAGCTAATCGCTGATTACTGTCATAATGATTATAATAAAGTTATGTGTGTCCATCATCTTCATCTACCCGAAAATCAATCACATTAAGATCGACGCAAGTAAGGATCGGCGTTGATCTGGACAGCGGTGGTCCAGGAATGGTACTCCACGCAATGTTGAAGCGTTATTGCCACGAAACCCGTATCGTTAGCCTCTGGTATTGCCGATTCAGCCACTGGCGATGGTAACAGGCCGCTCCGGCAGTCTTAGATTACCCCGCAATTCGCGATGAGCTGTTCGAATGGCTGATTGGTTCTTGTGAGTAGGCGCGTGAAGGTTAGCGGACGAAATGATATGTGATACATTACCACGATCAAGCCGCCATACCACCCTATGCACAAAACTTCAACATCAGTCCATTCCAACTTGAGGCATTTTCCTTCCAGATTGTGTCCTGAGATGCTTTTTGATACGAGAGCTGGCGGAAGATACGTCAAACATTGAGATGGACATGGCAAGAAGGAAGTTGCAAGACATGCAGGCTGTTTGGGTGGTAGTTCAGTGGTACCGGATACGCGATGTGACGGATGACGTGAACGTGTCTTACCATGTTGGGACAAGACTCAATCAAGACATGGTATGTTAAGGAACTTGGCTATCGGAAAGTTTAATGCAAGTCGATATGAAACATTTTCGTAAGATATCCAATCTGATTAGAGTGTGAACGTACCGAGACGGAGAGGAGTGATTTGACGTTTTGATTCTTAACCTGCCCTTTTATGCCTGAGAACCAAGAGCCATCGTCTGGACAGTCGTTCTGTTCGCAGTCTTTCAGCTCGCTTCTATGGTAACCCGATCATCGACGATCAACGCCAGTTCGAACCAATAAGAACCGTAAGTGCTGATACTATGTGCTTTACACTGATTCCAATACTGGTTTCTGTAGTAGTGTGGATTATCCGGATCAGGAATCTCATCTCCGCTAGATACTGAGTTCTCCATTTCCAACGTCTATAAAAGTTGAGATCAAACCAAGCAATGATGACATTTTTTCTCATCCAAAACCATTCAATCAATCACTGCATCACCTTATTTGCTTCCCTCAGCACTCACAATGGGTTTCCAATTCGATGGTCCTGCCAAAGACAACAATGACGCTTATTACTATAATGATGGTGACGTCAAGGTCATTCGGGTTCCGCTTTCGAACGAATGATATGGTGCCCTGCGCATGGACCATGAGCAGCTACAGGAGTGGTTCGGCATTAGCAACGACAATTTGCCTGATCTCCCGGCATACTATATCAGCCCCCGTCTTGACAGTACTTCGGGGGATTCAAGCGGAGGCTGGTGGAAAGTCACTGGAGACATTGTGGCGTACAAATCGATCGAATGGGTTCCGTCCGTTGCAAGGATTCGAGACTTTCCCAAGAATAGCCTCGTCACGAAAATCGAAAAGCAGCGGGTGGAAATTACCAATACGAAATTATATGCAAAACCAGGATTCGCTCTGGAGATCTCAGGCGGGGGAAACTTCATGGAAATGAAGGCGGAAGCCAAGGCAACAGCGGATACAAGTGTCAGTTTCGAGCGTGAGGAGTACACTCAGGAAGGAAAGGCTGGCGATGAACCGCTTGTCGAAGTTGCAGTCGGACTCATGCTTCGCGTTGAAGAGGTTTACACCCACAACATCAACATCTGGGCCGATGGCAGAGGACAAGTCAACTCAATGAGCGGGTCTGGTGGCCCCGGGTGGGACGACATTCGGATCCCCTCGCGAGCACTAAATAGGGTTGGCGGTCTCCAATTCTACAACTTCAGCATGAGCGGGACTGGACATTCCTCTGGACTCTATGTCCAAACTCTTCCTGTATTTAATGACAAGAAGGAGTTGGAAGACATACATCTTGCTCTAAGTAACAAGGGTTGGAAAGACTGGTATGCTTACACTGTTGGACAGAAAGGAAAGAGTTCGGGACGCCATCTGTTTGCTTACCCGAGCTACAAGCCGTCAACGACTATAATGCCATTCAACAAGGCGCCTCCCAAGGCTCAGTGAACTGGCACTGGTCTAAACATGCTGCATTGGTCACATGTGCAAGCACACGGTTGCCCTTTATGACATTTACCACCACACTCATTTGGCAATTAAACTCCAGATCCACAATCAGGTACATAATTTAAGCCTTCGATAGACTTTCATGATGTCGTAACTTCTGAGCGTTCAACTCCGCCTAATCGATGTATACCTTATGTGTCACAAAGGTTAGGGCAGATTTGACATAGTCCGACGTGTGATAGGAGAAGAGTGCCCCCCGTAAAAGCCGCCCGTACGATTATCATTATGTCATATTTGCCTTCTAAAATATCTGCCATCCAAAGAAGCCTTGACAGATCTTATTGCCCTTGAGAATTCCGGTTTCAAAAATTACATGTCGAATGAGGTTTGGTTCTCGATGATGGCTGAGGCTTGGGTGATGACCGAGTTGCGGGAAGCACAGATGATCCAATGTCAGGCCTCGAAGAGCGTCGCTTTGATGACGACCTCGGCTCGGTGGCATTTCTTGTCGGAAATGAAAGCAGAACGGCCAAACTTGATCCATGGATTCGCATAGCCAAGAACGTACGAAGTCGAACTGCGGCACCGATTGAGACTCGCGAGATCTCAAGGGCGACTGAGTGCGGAAAGCTTAGCGCCTGGCTGGCACTAATGCCGTCCTGCTGAGCATTACGTTCAAAGGTGTGTTGGTCCCTGAACGAGAATTAGCAGGACTTTGCCTCAATCGCATCAAAGAGTTGAATAGTTCAAGAAGAAGAAAAAAGGAGAGGGAAAAAAAAGGAAAAAAGAAAAAAGGCCAAAGAACAGAGGGCAACAGCGCAGAATAGGAAGAATAAGTGAAGTAGGCGGTCGTCAATTGATGTCACAGTAATTAATCGTCAGGAGCGTCTGAATGGATAGCTAGGACAAAGTTTAGTTGTATTCTGAGATATATTCAAGGTATCATGTTCGTCGTCTATTTACACACAAGGAAACAAATGCATGTAACTCCAGCGCTTTGTCTATCCGTCTAGTTCATTGCTCCAAATCTAAGGAAACCCAACTTGCTGACAAACGGAATAGAGTAGAGGATCGGCAGCCATCCCAGAGTGTAGATGTGGAAGGTCATGCGGTCAGCCTTGGTAGAGTGGTCGAAGAGCAGGCGGAACGAGACGTATCCGCCCATCATGACCGGCATGATGTACTCAAGGGGGGTGCACTGCCAGTACGCGCACAGGGCCATGGACCAGAAGACGATGAAGAAGGCGGTGAGGAAGCGGCACGGGACGTCTCCCATGGCGAGGGGCAGGGTGCGGCGCCCGCGAGCTCCGTCACCCTTGATGTCTCTGAAGTCCTGGATCTGGACGGTGGTGAGGGTGTTGAGGCCGAGGAGGGCACACCACTCGTAGCCGGCGCGGGCCATGTTGTTGGAGTGGGAGGCGACACGGGTGGCGCCGAGCTGGCCGGTCGAGTAGAAGAGAGCATTGATAATGTTCTTGCCCCACCAGGAGCTAGCGCCGACGTAGTCGTAGACCCAGGTCTCGGCCATGAAGGCCAGGGCCTCGGGGAAACCGCCGAGGGCGATGCTAGCGACAAGGAGGAGGACGGTGGCGACGACGTACCACTTCTGGGCGTCTTCGATGCTGAGACGGCCGGAGGGAATGGCGCGCCAGGGCTTGTTGATCTTATCTTCTTCGACGGACTCCGGGTCCTTCTGGTTGCTGAGGTCGAAGTGGAAGACGTAGAGCCAGATGTAGAGCAGGGCCCTCGGGAAAGACGCCGCGACGTCAGCCCAGCTGGGGGACCTGACGGTGACGCCCCCGGACGCCAAGCTCAGCATGGCGAAGAGGACGACGGGCAGGACATAGGCCTTGATGTTGCTCTCGGTGATGAGGTGGGCGAGAGACAAGGCGTCCTTGACCTTGGAGATGGCCGACGTAGGCAACCTCGCGATGGAGGACGTCGGCCTAAGGGTTTGGACAGCCATGATGCTTTGCGGGAGGGTGAAAGATGACGACGACGACAAAAGTTGAGAGACTCGAAAGTCGAAGACGAAAGAGCCTGATGATGAATGAAATCATGAAACAACAGCGCCAGATTGCCGATCTGAAATCCTACTTGGACACGCCATCTTCCCAGTTCCCTGGGTCTCTCCATCATTTATAGTTCACGCCAGGTGGATTAATGTGGATAGTCGCAATATCTCGGGAGACTCTGAATCGACCTACCGCTGAAGCCGCTAGCAAAAAAAGATGCGACTGCGACATGGTAATGCCGCCATAGGCCCGCCAAGACCGGGGGGTGTGGACCTCATTTTGCGTGTCGGCCCATCTGGATTCGAGGGTTTTCCCTCTCTCGCTGTCTCTTCATTTTGTAGAACCGATCGTTTCGGGTTTGCGATCCGCGTTTGCTGTATGGTTGTTGGTATCTACCGTCTGCTAGCTTCTTCGCTTGTTACTACATATAAGATTGAACACTTCTCCATGATGTTTGGTCCTTGAGTCTGTGCCCTCTGAAGTTCTGCCTCTTCGTTCTCTCCCTGACCTTGCTGTCTGTCCCAGCCCCACGGCTCTGGTTTTGATGGCCACCGTTTTGGCAGGGTAACCTACCCGCTTAGGGCTACATGCTATTGATGCCGGTCGAAGGCATCACGGCATCCTCGGCGTCGGCGGCTAACGTTGCGGCACGCACGGTTTGCGATTCGGGATTCCGCAGAACGCGTGCGATGATCAGATGGAATCGGGAAGTTTGGTTCGCCCGCACATCCACCTCGATCCTTCTGACTTCCTCATTGATCCTATTCGTTTGGAACCCTAGGCTTGGCCCAGAATTCTTCAACGGTTTAAAGCGGGAAGCGAGTGCGGAATGGGGGCTAGTTGCGCCACGTAGCGCCGAAATTTCTGCTATGGGCCGGGGTTGTTCTCGTCGGGGCTCGTTGGAATGTCGGTGCACTGTTTGCGGAACCGATAACGGTCAACGGACCAGCCTCCGGTCGACGATAGTCGTCTGCTCCTTGTCTTCTGGCCATCTCACCCCTGACTCTCCCACCATTTTCCTTGCTCTTTCCCTTGCTCTCTCGCCGTCTTCCCTGCTCTTCCCCTCTTTGCTGCTCCTTCTCATCCCCTTGCTAGCGTCTGAGCAGCGTGGTTGACAACTTTGACACTCAAACTGTTTTCATGGATTCAATCCCCCTCACTCCTGAAGTGTGGCAATCTCTCACGTTAGTCAGATGTTAGGATGCGAAATTTCTAAATAAGCCCGAGTTCACGTGTCTGATCCCAAATGCGGGATCCAACTGTTCTAGCCATCTCTGCAATTAGTCGCTCTCCGTAATCAATTCTGAGTGGTGTCGAGAGACTCCAGACTCGAACGTCGACATACGCACACGAGTAATGACCAACTGCAGTCACAGTGCAGCATCTTCCGGCTTCCCCCACGGCACGAACCGTATCCGCTGTCGTGAACATCTTGATTGGCCAAGGAAAATCGATACGGGTGAGTGCCGCTGAAGAATTTCTGTGGCGCCTCTTGGGTGTTGTGACGAATGCGGGGCGTTTCTGCATCGTTTCTGCGTGTGATGGGTGTCACACTCTGTTGGTTCGAATATGATCCGTCACATTGAGAACCAACACGCGGTGATGTCTGCCCGACATCGCCAACCAACAGGTCATTGACTGGGGAAGAGCGAACTCGTCACATGAGAGGATTGATAACCACATATTTGTTGTCGGCTGTCGTGGTTATTCTTTTTTTTATCCATGGAATGGCCCCCGCCGCCCCCAGCCCCTTCTCAGCTGCTGCCTGTTGACCTGCATGAGATGCGAAATGCGCAAAATGCCTCAAGATTACTCAGCACTTGCCGAAGAAAGAGTCGTTGATTGTCAGTCAAGATCCGACGACCGGCGTTTCTCAACAATGACGGGCACGAAGTTGCACGTCTGGCATGGCAAGACACGTGGAACATTCGAACATTCGACGCGTCTATTAATACACTAGTAACACTGAGAGGCCCCCAGGGCAAGGTCAAGGCCTCGGTGCGAGCAAATTGGGCGGTGGAGTCGGCGTTGCACTGGCACGTTGCACTGGCACGAGTCTCATCCCCCGGGATATGAGACGATTACGCGAGAGTTTTGGCATCTCTGCCTTGTAGACGACCTCTGTTCGAATCAGGCCAACGTCGAATCTTTCATTTCCCCTTTCGTGGTTCAGGCTGGGCGTTGAAACCCAAGTTGGCCAAGATCATCAGAGAGCGCACGGTCAACCAAACTGCGTACCTTGTTTTTGTTCAGAGCAAAGAGTCTTGGAAGCTGCACCAAACTCTTGACAAAAAAAAAGACGGCCGGCGGAATGCGGAATGCGGATTGCTCGTATTCAGTAATTGGCAATCGCGTTTACCGACTCTGATCGCCCTGTTCCCAGCGTTTGCCACTTCACGGTGGCCAACCATGCGCTTCGGTATCGTCTCGGCTTCCGTTACAAAGTGCCAGTAGACGCAGCTTCATGCTCACTCTAGTGTCGCCAATGGCCTACCAAACCACCTCCTACTGCAGTAACTTCAAAAACCATAAATCAAGCTGATGGGTTTGTCAAGGCACCACTTTTTGACAGAAAAATGCATGCATCCAGTGTAGAATAGCTAGCTCACCCTCCTTGTCGTGAATTGACTCTTCTGTAGTTCCGTGTATTATGCCAGTAAGTGGACAGGCAAAGGTTCAACGGAAACTCGGGAAACGTTTCTCGAAGACTGTTTCATTCGCGGTATTCCTTGCATCATGACAGTATATTTATAATGTATTCTTCTCGTTGGAGAGGGCGCTGGACAAAGTGCCCGTATAGAAACCCTTTTACGAATAGCGTCCACGTACAGGGCGAACTTGACGTGGTGCCTTGGCGCTGGAACTGCATTTTTTTTCTCGCCATATTCTCCTAGGTTGAATGATGCGATCATGTCTAGCTCCAAGACTGCGTGAGAGCCAAGCTTCCAGATTATGCATTTGTTGTATCGAGATTTCGAACGCTGGTAGTTAAGAGATCGGTTTAATAGAGGCACTCTCAATTATAATCAGACTTTGTTTCTATGTCACTCAAGTTTGTAACATCTACTTTGCCTAACCCCCAAATGGTCTCACAAGTGACTTCTCAGGTCGAATAATTTCCAACCCCTACGTAGCAAGTCTATTGTCATGTGGACTTCGAATAAAGACATTGTGAGATATCGAGTCGTATTGAAAGTCATGGCTGCAACTTTGCTGCAAAAAAAGAATGAGGCATACCGCATACTTGATGATTTCTTTACGGCGCTGTCGAACTCTAAAGCCCTTTCTGTCTCCTGTCGCTATAATATATGATGTTGTTTTCGGGGACTGAAATGATCACTGGATGCCCTTCCGACCATTTAGATCTTGGTTTTAGCTAGTCTTGTAGCTTTCTAAGACAGCTGTGGAGTATGCAAGTCATCGACTTTTCTTTTGTTTCGATCTCCTGCCTGTCATGGACTGACAGCGTTTTGGTATGTGCTATTGAGAGCGCCCTGATTGCATGTGGTATCCGTTGACACAAGCCCAGTAGCTATGGTCTTTCCACAGAGCAAATACGCCCCAAACAGAAATTGGCTCATTGCTACTACGGGACTATAACAGTTTCCCAAGAGTCAAAGAGTCGTGCACATCTTGCTGTGCAATATCTCTTGAGAAGTCACTAACTTCAAGGCTTAATGGCAAGTCAAGCAGTTGTCAGACTTTTGTCACGGCCTGGAAGAAGCCAGCCAAGACTCCGAAGTCTCAGCCGGAATAACTCTCGCCAGTATAGACGCGCCAAATACGGTCGCCCACAACCGTTCTCCACCTCGATACATTTAGTCAACCGTATGCGAGCCTGCTTTTCAGTACCAACGCGAGTCCCGATCGGCGATCATGAAGACGCTAGAGCGCTCCGGGCCTTCTCACCGCAGAGGCCCCATAGTCTCAAACTTGATCGATCCCGAGCGATCCGTCAACAGCTCAAAACCCTTTCTACACGAGATTTGCGCGGATCCTGAGCTTGAAAATGAATTTGAGGGCAAAATTGACGTTTGCCTACATTGATAAGCTCCACGAACCGAAGATATCAAGGCTGTGTATCTTGCGAAGCCGTGTCTAATTGAGAGTTGCTGCTAGATGCTCAACCCAAGTACAAAGAAACATCGATATCTGGGTATGACCGTGAGACGGCCTGCGATTTTCTCAGTGATGAAAGCACCGTAGCGAACTTGGTCTGGTTCCTCGTTCAACAGGACAGTCTCAGCAGTCTGGAAGTGTGGGCTGAGAATCTGGTTAGCAACAACACTTGGATACTCCGGACCAAGCCTACGAGAAACTTTCATATGAGTTATGTTGTTTTTGGAGTGTCTCAGTGGTGTAAATGTCATCATTTCTGCTCGCCGTCTTGTGGGTTTCTTTCTGATTATCACATCTCAGTCGCTCATTTTAGTTCACTCCTTGAACCTGGGAGGATGCACTCTCATTACACTCCTTGAGGATCATCTCATTTCATTCATTCATTACACCTTCACTGTTTCAGTCTGAACTGATCTTTTGTTACGCCGACCTTTCTTTTGGCCAATTCGGCCTCAGTCATGCGCTTTGAGATCTCCTATTCGGGCGGGTAATGAGCATACACGACTACGAGGACAACGACGGAGACCACTGGAGCTAGTACGACGGCGATTAGGATGGGAATTATGAGGATAATTAGAGTAAAAGAATAGTAAAATAAGACTATTGAACCAAAATAGTGATTACTGGGCCTGGCCTAGGTAGCCCTCCGCCAAAATATCAAACTTCTACCCCTTGGGGCTCAACTGAGCAGAGATCTGAGCCCTCCTGTGGAGATAGAAGACGGCGAGCCTGCCTACCATATCGCTTTTAATGCGCGTGGAGTCAATGGCAAAAGGGATCTCAAGTTTAGGGTTAAAATACCCACGGGTATCCCTATGGGTAGTCATTGATGGGTATCCATGGATAGGTCTCTTTCCCCCATGAGTACCCATAAGGAAGACCCCAAGATCGGGGATAACCATGGGCACCGTGGCATTGGTACTTTCAAGCCTACCCGCGAATGTGATATGTAGTCAATTGAACACCCTCTTAAAGAGTCCCTCACCGGATGAGGCCTTGGAAACGGCTGGTTCAGCCCACAAAAGATAGAAGTGCTAGAAAAGACTCCTGAGTCCGGTGTCAATTCGGCACATTGTCCCCCTTGGTCACCACCTCGACAAAAGTGGTATCCGGTGGCCAGTGGCCGGCGGTCTAGCTTTGAGGATCCACGGACACAGAAACCGTCATACTAGCAACATCGACACTATTGTCCAAACCAGCGTGCTGAAGCTCAAGTACGCGCTCGAGAAGAACAAGAAATTCGTTCTCCGAGGTCACCTATGGCCAGGCATTGCACATCCGAAAGCCTAGCGAAGCCCAAATCTATCAAGTTTGACATGATCATTGCTGTTGAGAGATTCTCGGCTCGTGCTCTCAACTGGCTCCGGCGAACACACAAATATTGACTTTCAGCTGAATTGACCTCTCTACAGCCTAAGTACGTTCGTTCAAGGACGAAGGACTTTTCAAAGAAGACCTTAGCTAAGAGGAAGCTGACCATCTACCTCCCGTGAACCAACAAGATCAACAGATCCAAGGTCAATATCTTGGTCGCGACTCGTCGCCAGCTGTTCATAATGCATCTTGTCCATTCGAAGCCTCCTTACCAACAGAACTCGTCACCTCGTCATTGTTAGCGCTGCCACAAATTTTCATCCGGATAAGCTCGAGGACTTCGTCAGCTGTCTGTTGAACAGCGCTCCTGGAGACAATTGTCCCCTTGTGGGAGTACATGGAACTCCTTTAGGAACATCAGATCAACGAAACTTATACCCTTGGTGTTGAAATGATTTCTGCAGTTGTTGTAAACTAACTATAACATACGTGTGGTATCTATGTAAATAAACAGCTTAATTCCTTCTAAATTAGTATCTAACGTAAAAGGTTTTTTAAAGAATAGACCTTAATATATTAGAATAATATTAACTTAGATAAATAGGTTAGAAGTAGGTTACTTTATACTTTCCTCTAAGTATAAAGCTACTTTAAATACTTAAAAGTATTATAATATACTTCCCTAAGTTTAAAAAAGCTTAAATACCTTAATTCTATATAACTAATACTATAACTAACTAAATATATATATAGAAGTCTATAAATAGATATAAAGAAAAGTAATTAATAAAAGAAACTAATAAAAGAAATAACTTTATAGCTTTATTATTAAATCATAAAAAAAGTAGGTTTTTCTCTTTATATACCTTCTATTATAGTTAAAATTATAAATACTAAAGTAGTAATTAATACTACTGTGAGGGGCTGGCCTTTAGTTTATTCAACTTAGAGGTACCTTAATTATAGTAATCTAAGCTAAAGAGAGGAAGTTTCTAGAATACTTTTTATATAGAAGAAAACTAAGTATAGGGTACTAATTAAGCGAACGCAGTTACTAGAAGTAGAATTACTTAGAGTTTATAGTACTACTTAGATATAGTAAGTAAGTATAGTTTATAATATATACTTCCCCCCCTTAGTTTTTATATAACTATAAGTTTAATATAGGTTAAAGGTAGTTAGTATAGACTAAAAGTAGACTTAAGGCTATATTAATTTAGGCTACTTATTACTCTACGCTTTATAAGTAAATAATATAATAATAGGATTCTTTTTATTTAGTTTACTTTAAGTTTTTCTTTTTTTTATTAACTTATATAGTAGTAAGTTATTTAACTTTTTATAATATTATTTAACTAACTGAATATTATTATAGCTGTGTTTTTAATATGTTTTAAGTCTATTATTCTTATAAGTTAGTTAGATTTAGATCTCTATTATTTACTAACTTATATAAAGTTTACTACTATCTATTTAGTTTCTACTATAGTACTATTTATAAGTTAGTTTCCTGCCTTTTTCCTATTATTTTATTAACTTTATATAGCTTTCTATTTCTAACTTTAATAAGGAGATAGAGTTTTCTTTTCTTATTAATATTAAGAACTTATTTTCTAACTATTCTTTTTTTACTAGCTATTTTAATAATAAGAAGCTTATTTCTAAAGACTTTAATTTTAAAGATAACCTCTTCTATAACCTTATTTAGTCTCTTTTTAATTATTCTACTCTATAGAAGTTTACTTTTATACATTTTCTAGTTACTTATCTATTACTTTTCTAATATTATATTAAAACTTCTATAAGTATTAGTTTATCTTTAGTAGTATTCTTTTAAATAAAACCTAAAGACTTCTCTATAAAGTTCTTTATTTAAAATATACTACTACTACTATAAAAGCTAAACGCTTTATTAATATTATAGTTTACTATAATATCTTTAAGTAAAATATACTATTCTATTATTTTTCTATAGTTTTTAACTAATCTCTTTCTAAGTAATATCACTTAATACGTCTATTACTTTAATAAATCTATTAAGTTTACTTATATTAATATAAGTATTACTTTTTTATTATTCTATCTCTATAGAACTAATAACTTACTAGAGTAATAATAGTATAGTTTATTATTATAAGGAGTTTATTTTTCTTAGCTATAACTATTTTATTTATTATAGTATTAATAAAAAGACTTTAGTAAGTATTTATTATATTACTACTTTAGTATAATTACTAATTTTATATTAGTTT
The DNA here is from genome assembly GCA_020226115.1 of Colletotrichum viniferum. Lineage (NCBI taxonomy): Eukaryota > Fungi > Ascomycota > Sordariomycetes > Glomerellales > Glomerellaceae > Colletotrichum > Colletotrichum viniferum. The sequence goes on from JAGFBE010000053.1 coordinate 242,344, forward strand.
TCTATATAACTTAAGGCTTATATAGAGCTCTTTTATACTACTTCTATCTAGAACTATAAGATTTATACTAAAACTAAAGAGAAGTATACTACTAAAACTATAGTTAAAGCTATTATTAGTACTAATACCTCTTCTATACTTTTTACTAATTCTCTAGCTATTTCTATTTTTAACGTTCTTACTACTACTTTTACTTTAATATTCCTCTTAGTTAAACTTAATAAAGTTTAATTATACTACTTTACTTAAGCTTATTTAGATATAGTTAAGGTTCTCTATAAAGTATATTATACTTCTATTTTACTACTATTTTCTATATTCTAACTATTTTTTAGCTTATTAATACTACTACTACTATTTATACTAAGTAGAAAAAGTAGAAGGTTTATTTCTAGAGTTTTTATTTTACTTATTATCTACTTATTTTAAGCTTATTTTAGTTTTATTATACCCCCCCCCCCCTTTTTTAGCTTTATACTATAATAAAGTCTTTTTATCTCTTTTTATTTTTCTATTTATAAACTAGCTTACTATTCTTTTTTCACTCTACTACTATTTACTTATTGTTTTTATTTATAATACTATATATTATGAGTTACTATTATTTTTATCTATTAAGCTATACTTTTCTTTAAATTTATTAACTACTTAGTTATTTTATAAGGATTATAGAGGTTTTTAAGTAAGCTAGCTATACTCTTACTATTCAACTAATAACTTATAGTACTTACTTCTACCTATATATTTTTATTATACTACTAGAATAAACTTAACTTCTTATTTATTCTCTCTATTTTTAAAGATAAGTAGTAGTTATAAATTATTAATTTCTTAACTTAAAAGTAGGTTATTTATAGCCTAATACAATAAACTAATATAAACATAGTTATAAACTTTACTTAGAACGTTTAATTTAACTATAGTAAATAAGATTACTCTAGTTACTTTATATTTTAAATATAATTAATTTAATTTCTTATAACGTTTCTCTATTTAGAAGTTTACTAGTAATAACTAAACTTTATTATCTACTTTATAACATTTTACTAGTATTTTCTTAGTATTTACTAACTATTTTATAGTTTACTAAGTAGTAGTAATTATAGTTTAAGCTAACTTAGAAGTTAACTTTAGTTTACTAATAAACTTATTAATAGCTAACTTATATATATTTACTAGTTTTAGTATAAACTAAATTACTAAAACTAAGTTAATATAGTAACTATAAGTAAAAAAGAAAAAGCTTACTCTTATAATAGCTATATTATAGTTATTTATTACTAGTTAAATAGAGAGTAAATAAATCGTTTAAGTATTTTAAATAAAGTTAATTATTATCTATAGAATAGCTTAGATCTTTTAATTAAAGTATTTAATTATTTTATCTATCTATAAGTAGAAAGTAGTATTTAAATATTATTTAATCTTTATAAGTATATAGAAATATTACTAGAATTAGCTTATCTAATTACTACTTCTATTACTAATAATTAATTTAAATATATTATAGAATTAGTAATAATAATTAATTAAGTATTCTATATATATTTCTATATTTATTAATAGTAATCTTTTTATAATTATTATTTTAGAGAGTTTATCTATTATAACTTAGAAGTATCTAGACTTTATATTTACTATATAAAGGAGGTTTATTATAAAGTTTATAATAAGGTTTTAGTAAGGCTATTTAGCTATTAGTAATAGTTATAGAAATTTATATTTTATTTATTACTGTATTATTTTATAATTATAGCTATTATAGTTCTTTATAAACTAGTAAATAGCTAAGAACTATTTTAGCTAAAAGTATTATTAAGCTAGAATAGCTAAAGTGTTATTTTAACTAAAGTAGTTTATTATTACTAAGTTATAATATTTTTAAATGAACTATATTTAGAATATATTTTAAAAGTAGTTCTTATTTATTAATTTTAGTATTTAGATTTAGTTTCTAAATATTAGTTAGTTAAAAATATTAATACTATACTTAATAATCTAAAGTTTTAAGCTTAACTAAATAGAGAAACTTTAATTCTATTCTTTACTATAGAATAAGCTTTTTAGTATTAGTTATTATTTACTTATACTTTATTTTAAGTTTATTAAAAAATTAGGTTTTTAAATGTTATTATAATAGGGATCTCTATAAGTATTAACTTCTATATTTTTCTTAAAGTAAAGTTAGAAATTATCTATATTATTTACTCTTTCTTTTACTTATCCTCTTATCTTTTTAGAGCGTTCTATTTATAGTATAAAAGTATATTAAGTATAGTTACTAAATAACTTAGTTAATATTCTAAGTAGAAATTATATTTTAATAGCTATTTAACTTAGTAGCTTTAATATTCTATTAAGTACTATTTTTATATAAAGTATTTAACGCTTTTATAATTAGTTAAAACCTTAAACTTAAAGTAGTTTTTTAATTTAATATTCTATATATTTAAATAAGTAATTACTATTAATAACGTTTTATTACAAATTAAGCAGTTATATTAAGTAGAGGTTAACGTCTATAAATAGAAAGTAATAAGATAGTATTATCTTTATATATCCTCTTAAGTAAGTATTCTTTTTAATATAAAACTTAAATAATCTATTTTAACTATTATTAAAGTTTATAAGTTAAAATAATATAGTACTAGCGTAGTTTAAAAATAATACTTAAGTATTTAGAATATATCTTTTTATTCTTTATTTTAGATAAATAATATTTCTTTTTTTATAAAGAGAGTAAGAAGCTTTATAATCTCTAAGTATTTTAATATAAATATTTAATAGTAATTTAAGAACTTTAAGAAACTTTATAATCTTTTTATTAAAGTAAATACTTCTTACTTAATAATTATCTATATCTTCTCTACTTTATAAGTAATATTTTCACTTATTCTTAGGATAAATCCTATATATTTTACTATTTTTATAGAGAATTTATACTTTATAAGGTTAAGATCTAAGCTAGCTTCTTTAAGAGCTTTAAAAACCTTATAAACCTTCTACTTATAGTTTATTTAGAAACTACTACTATAAATTAGTATATTATTAATATATACTATTATTAGAGCATTAACTACTACAGTACTATAGTACTACATACTATATATAGTTGTAGTATATAGTATACTACAGAGTATATAGTTATAGTATGTAGTATACTATAAGTTAAATTTTAGTACTATAACTACACTATATACTACTATAGTTATAGTATATAGTATACTATATATTATATAACTATATATTAAAAAAACTATAAAAGTATAGAATAAGAGCTTTTAAGTAAATATAACTTCTTATTATTATATCTATAGAACTACTAAGTAATTCTAAGTACCCCTAAATAGGAAAAATAATAATATATTACTTTATATTAATGAAATTCTAAATAATTATTTAAAAATCTAGATAAATATAAGAAAAATCTAGTTTTAATATATTAAGTATATAAAGTACTAAGAGTAGTAATAACAGTTTATTTAATCTAAAATAGCACTTTAAACCTATACTATATAACTAAAAATACTTCTTATAAAAGCTTTACTTTTAAACCTATCTCTAATATATTTTTAAAACTATAGAGGTTAAAAACCCCCTCTTATACTTCTTATACTAAAATCTAGTTTAAATTTCCCCTAAAAAATCTATATATTTAGATTTTTTTTAAGGTTTTTTAATATTAGTATATTTAAATATATATTAATTAAATAAATAATAATAACTTATAGAGAGGGTTTAAATCTAAATTTTAAGCCTAAAAGACTTTCTAGGGGTCTAAATAGGCCTATTTTTAGGTATTTAGAGAGGCCTAAGAGAAGTAGAGAGTAAAATCTTAGTAAGTGAGTTAACTTAGTTTTTAAAAGAATTTATATTAAATAAATCCTTAGAAAATCTAAATAAATTACTAATTAGTTTAGAAAGGTTAAAAAGGTCCTAACTAGTATTAATTTTAGCTTTAAAAAGCTGAATAATAAGAGAAAGGTTGAAAAAAAGCTTTATAGTAGTAGAATTAACTATAGAGTTAATAAAGCTAGATAGCTAATTATAGAAAGCTTTAGAAGTAGAAATAAAGTAAAGAATAAGTTTTAAACCTAAAAAATTAAAAAGAGAAGTTATTTTAGTACTAAATAGTAGTCCTTTAGCTTAAATTACTTAAAGATTAGAAGAGATATTAAAAGGGAAATAAAAGAGGCTTATATAAACGATTTAATCTATATTAAATCTAAGCTACCTCTGAAAATTAAAAGAATACTATTATTTAAATCTCTAGAGTTAGAGTATTCTAATAATATAGTTTTTACTTAGATTACTTTATATATAGATATTAAATAACTAGTTAAGAAAATAGGATTATTAGAGTAGTATTCTAACTATTAGTCTCTTACTATTACTTTACTTTTATTAGTAGTAGAGATAACGCTAGATTTCTTCTTTAATTTAAACTATAATATTAAAGTATATATATAAAATACTAAAATAATTCTCTTAAATTACTTAGTAAGTATTATATATAATGTTTTTTTAATATCTTTTTTTATTTAATAGATACTATATATATACTACTTTAAATATATTTATTTTAATAAATAATAATCTTACTCTATATATACTTTATATATAAAATATAATAATAATACTTTAAAATATATTAAAAATTAAAAAGTTTTATTAAACTATTTAAAAAATACTTTCTATACTTTATATTTATATTTATATATATTTTCTTAACTTATACTATATTATTTAACTTATATAATAATATAGTAATATAATATATATATATATATTTATAAAACGTATATAATATACTAAAATATTATATTATAGTACTTTAATATTATATTATACTATATTATACTATATATACTATATATACTATAGTAGTACTATAAGTTTATTATAAGTTATATTAAAATATTTAAAAAATACTTTTTATACTCTATAATTATATATATATATATATTTCTTAAGTTTATATTATACTATCTAGATTATGTAATAATATAGTAGTATAATATATATATATATACTTATAAAACTTATATAATATACTAAAATAGTATATTGTAGTACTTTAATACTACATCATACTACATATACTATATATACTATAGTAATACTATAAGCTTATTATAAGTTTTTATTAAAATTATTATAACTTATATATATATATATATATATTATAAAATAAATTATAACTAACTATATAAGTTATATAGTATTAAAATCTATCTTTAAATAAGGTTCCTAGATAATCTATACTATTCTAAAGACTTAAAACAGATTCTTTTTTATAACTATTATTTTATAAGTTATAATTACTAATATATAAAGTAATTATATTAGTAATATTCCTAGGTATTTTACAAATTAAATCAATCTATATAAATATAATTATTAGTTTTCAAATCTTATATAATAACTTATATTAGACGGGCTGAGGGTATACCCCCTCTATTTTACTCTATACTAGAGGGCTTAAGGCCCTAATACGCTATACTATTACTTAATACTAGGCTACGCGCTGCTGAGAAACCCTTTATAGGAAGAAAACTCAGGCTGCGTGCGCGGTATATAATAAGGTAGGTAATGTGGGTACATAATACTATATAATGATTAGCTAGAGGCTGTTGGTGCCCCACTGTGCATGTGGGTCCCTCGAGGGAGGGACCCACCTTTTCCAGCGGGTCCTTAACTAATCAGAAGAGAGGAAAAGGGGTTCCTGTAGCTGGGATCGAACCGACGCCTATGCGTTTGGGTAACGCATAGGCCTGCTAGGCGCACACCACTGCGCTATACAGGAATATAATAACTTATATTAATAATTAATATTTACTTACTTTTATTTACTTTAATTTAGATTTAAAGTTTTATTAACTATTTAAGCTTAAATTTAATTCCCACATAATACTATTAATAATTTCTAAGTATAGTTTAGAAGTATATATAGCTTTATAGTTATTAATTATAGCTTTTAAAGTTTCTACCTTATTATAAGGTTTTTCGTTAAAAAAATAAAGTTCTAAGGCTAACTTATAACGTTTAAGCTTATTTTCTTTCTCTTTAATATTATATTTAGCTAGTTAATTAAATATATTATTATAATATAGTTTAATATATTAAAATATATTATTAATATAAGTAAAGGTTTCAGCTATATCTTTATTACTATTAAAAATAGAAATAGCTATAGTATTAAAAGTTTAAGAAGGTATTTTAACTAGTAATAAATTAGTAATTATAAAATTAAGTTATATTAATACTTACTTAAGCCTATAAGTTATAGCTAATATAAACTAAAAGTATAGTTTATAATAAAAGCTTTAAGTTATATTATATATATTGTAATCTTATAAGTATATATAAACTTTTATAATATAAAGTAGTTTAAACTATAGTTAATAAGTTAAGAATTATAACTAACTAAAGAACTATTAAAACTAATATATATAATATAAAAAGCTAGAATTTAATATTAATTCTATAAATACTATTATTAATAGTAATATTAGTAGTATTACTAGTAACTATAGTATTTATAGAATTAATACTACTATTAGACTATTAGTAGTATTAATAGTATTAGTAGTATTAATACTATTATTATTAGTATTAATACTACTAATAATAATATTAATACTATTATTAAAAGTATTAATAATAATATTAATACTATTATTAGTAATATTAATAGTATAGTTAGTAGTATTAGTATTATTAACTACTTAAAAATTCTTTAAAAAATTTAAAATAAGTAAAAAAAGAATAAGACCTAAAAAAGTAAAAAAAGAAATTTAAAAAAAAAGTGACTATAATAAAATTCAAACCTAAGCTCTTATAAAAACAATAACGCTAATATAGGAAATTTTACGTAAATAACGTAACTAATGCCTAAACTACTAAGTTAAAGCGCTTACCTTAAAGGACACTAAGCGAGGTAAGGTTTATCCTATAAGTAGTTTATAATGCAAATAATTTTGATATTATTAATTAATTAAGGAAATTTATTAGTAAAAATCTATTAATAATTTTGCTTTTTTTTTTAGTTATTTAGGGGTATTTTAAAAACTTAGTTATTTCTAAAATATTAGTTAATATTAATTAATATTAAAATAAAATAGCTAATTAATAATAAAATCTAAAAAAATTAATATTAACTTAATAAGTAATAATAAATAATAATAATTATAGTTATAATAGTTTACTATTATTACTACTACTAATAATCCTACTTTTAATATTATTATTAATATTATTAGTCTATTACTAATAGTATTATTACTATTAATACTAATATTATTATATTAATACTAATATTATTATATTAATACTATTAATAATATTATTACTACTATTACTACTACTACTACTACTATTACTACTACTACTACTACTATTACTACTAATAATAATAATAATACTATTAGTAATAGTAATAATAATATTAGTTATTACTAATACTATTACTACTAATAATATTACTATTATTACTATTATATAAAAAGCTTATAAAGCTAGAAAATAAATATATATAATAGGTTTATTCTTACCTATCTATTTAGCTTTTAATATTCCTTTAATAATTAAAAAATAAGACTTAAATTAAAGCTATACTTTCTAGCTTATAAACTTACTACTTAATATATAACTTATAACTTTATAAGTTATATTATATAACTTCTTTACTTTTATATTATTTTATTATAAAAAAAGACTATATTAAAAACTTTATAACTATAAAAACTTTTAAAAATAGACTCTAACCCTACTTTTTCCCTTTTAGCTTCTAAAGCTTTAGATACCTTTAGTAGTTTATATACTACTAAAAAGTAAGCTAATAATAACAATTATAAAGATACTAAAGAAAATCAACCTACTTATAAATTAAGGTTTACTAGTACTTATATTATAGTAAATAGGCTATTTAATAGAGTTTTAGACCTTATAGATACTTCTAAAGAACGAACTACTACTTCTTTTTACTAAGCTAGTAGCTATAGAAGTAAATTTAGCTATAAAGCTAATAGATTTCAAGCTAGTAATAGGGTTAAGTACTATAAAATAGCACATCCTACTGTTAAATATACGCTAAAAGATAAAAATAACCCTGAAAAAATACACTATAAGTAGAAATAATTTATATATCTTTATATTATTATATATTTAATATATATATATATATTCCTATATATATATACTAATTAAAATATAGTTACTTAGTAGAATATAGCTAGGCTATTAACTTAATAAGAAGTTAATAACTTCTTTACACTTCTTAGCTTTATACTTTCTTTTATACTTACTAGTAGTAAAAAAAGGCTTAGAACTTCTACTATTACTAGTAATAATTATATTAAAATATTTAATAAAGATATAGCTTTAAGTAAGCTTATAGACTGTATACTAGAGTTTAATTTACTTTTTAGTACTATTACTTCTTAAAGCTTTAATAATTTATTATCTTATTTAACTAAGTTAGTTAATAATATATATAATATTACTTTAAACTATAATTAATATATTAATATATAAATATAGTAAATTTCAACCTCTTTACTATAGAAACCTAGTAAACTATATTAATAACTTATATAAATCTAAGTTTTAAGATTTAGTTTAGTTTATAAAAGACTACTTAGACTATAATAGGTTTATATTTATATAGCTAGATATATAGACTTCTATAGACTCTAAAGGTTATTTAGTAGTTATAGCTTACTTTATTAGTAAAGAATTTAAACTACGCTATATATTACTAAGGTTTGAAGCTCTAAGTTAAACCTATATTAGTAGATATATTAATAAGGTTTTTATTAAGAATATTCTTAATAAATATAATATACCTTTAAATTGAATTATTAAGTAAGTATTAATTATTAATAATAAAGCTTTTAAGATAATATACTAATATATATATAGTATTACTAGAGATAATAAGTCTAATAATAATACCTTTTTAGATATTTTAGTAAAGTCTTTTAATATTAAAAGAAATTCTTTTACTATAGTACCTCTATATAATTACTACTACTTTACTTATACTTTAAACTTAGCTATAAAAGATATAATAGATTCTTTTATTAAATTATTTACTAAAGATAGTGATATATTAGAGTTTAAAAATCTAGCTGTTATTTCTAATATAGATTTAAGTAAAGTATTAACTTTATTTAAATCTAAAAAGTTATTAGAGCTATTAGCTAGTAAGTTATACTTTTTAAGTTATATTAATATATACTATATTATTAATATATTATATATATTAACTAATTCTTTAATAGGTAATATTAGAAGTTTTAAAAAAGTTATTATTTTCTTAAAGAATAATACTACTATATAATCTAAGTTTAAAATAGCTCTAGAAATTAAAAAGAAAAAAGGAGAGCTTCTTTCTAATTTAAAGAAAACTAAGATTCCTCTCTATAAGTTTATATTATTATTAATATTAATATTATATATTAATATATATATATATATATATATATATATATATATATATATATATATTTATACTAATTAACTTTTTAATAAGTAATAAAACTAGATAGAATTCTATTTATAGGATAATAGTAGATACTATACTACTAAAGCTTACTTTAGATTACTTAAAGATTAATACTAAAGTAGCTACTTTTAAAGCTATTTATCCTTTATCTAATAACTAGGACTAATTAGATCACTTAAAAGATATATTAGAGATTTTTTATAGTCTTACTAAATATCTATAGTCTTAAACTTATACTACTAATTCTACTATATTACTTTATATTAGTTAGATATATTACTCTTTAAAAGATCTAAAAGATCTATATAAAAAAAATACTAAATTAGTAGTTAGAAGAGATATAAGTTATATATTAAACTTAATATTATTTTATTTTAATTAAAATATTTATTTACTAATACTTTTTATTATTAGAGCTTAAAACCTTTATATCCTTATACTCCTAGCTTTACTAGTACTATAGAGAAAGGAATTAATAAATTAGCTAAATACTACTCTCCTGTAGTAAATATAGATACTTATAAAATTTATAAACCTTATTTATTAGCTTTTATATTAGATCCTAAGTATAATTTAACTACTTTAGAAGATCCTAACTTCCTAAATAGGATTATTATTAAACTATTATTAGTATAGTTATAAGCGATTTAACTAAAGAATATAAAAGGTATTTATTCTTATAAATATATATTTATATATATTTAGTATACTTATATATAATATAACTTATTACTAACTATATAATTTAATTTAAAATAAAAAGTAATAACTTTTTTATAACCTAAAGGAGGCTTTTATTATATTAGATCTATTAATAGGTATATTCCTTTAAGAAAAGATAACTCTTCTGAATCTAAAGATAATATAGAATCTAATATTAATAGGTCTAGTAGTAGTAGATTAGTTATAGATTTATCTACTAGACCTAATAATCCCCCTTATGATAACCTATATCTTAAACTTAAGCCTAAGCTTAATAGTGGACTTTTTCCTCAAATTAAAAAAGAAGAAACTAAAAAATCTTAAGAAAATAAGATTATATATTATACTAAATATATAGTAGAAGATAATAAAGTAAATACTTTCTTTATTATATTATTATTTTTATTATATAAATACCTACTAGAAGGGAGTAAAGTTCTTAGAATTTTTAGTAATTCTAACCTGAAAGTAAAAGGTTAGATAGGCGTTTTCATAGGCGTTAGGCGTTATTATAGGAAGGAAAGGCTTATATAAGTAAACAGAGGCCTAGTTAGCTTATAATAAAAAAAACTAAGTAGATAAGTAAAAAACATACTTATTTTTATATAATTTCTTATTTTCCCTTAATAACCTTAGTAACTACCTTCTTAGAAGAGCTTTTAGGGCTCTTTAACTTAGTTTATAGAAAAAACCTATTAATTCTTACTTTTTAAAAATTAAATAAAAATAGGTATTTTTAGACTTCTTTAGCTTTAGCTAGCTTTATTTTTATTTTCTCTCTTTATCTTTACTATACTTCTTTAATTATTTAAAGCGATAATAAAATAGAATACTATAAGAATAATATTACTAAACTTTTTCTTAGTAGCTTATTTTCTCTTAAGAAATTATATAACTTAAGATATAAAAAGAGTAGAAAATATAAATAAAGTATAAGTTAGTTAAGTTTATATTTATATATTTACTTTTATATCTCTTATAGTTATTTAGAAAATTAATATATAAATATTTAAAGTATTTTTAGAGGTTTTCTATTTAAAATAGAGTACTTAGTATAATTAATAAGTTTTCTCTTTTACTTTATTATAAAATTAGTAACTAGTATAAGAAGGTATAAACTAAACTACTATAAAAGGTTTTTTTTATAGTTATTTTATACTATTTTATTAAACTAAAATAAAAAAAATTTAAAAAAAGAGGTAATTTAAGTATTACTATATTAGAAGAAAATTTAGTTAATATATTTTTAACTTCTATTTTCTTAAAATAAAAAGTAATAACTTAAGTATTTAGAATTAAAGATTAATTAAACTTATAGAAGTTTAAAAAACTTTAAGAAGAAAAATATCTAATTAAATAGAAGAAAATAAATAAAGTTTTATATAAACTTAGTTAATCCCCCTTATTAACTTACTATTTACCTATTTAAATTTTTATATACTATTTTATTATAAACTACTATAATAATAATTTAAAAATAACTAAAATAAAGTGAATTTATTTTACTCTTATATTAAAAACTAAAGTTATAAAAATAATAGTATTTATTTTACTTTATTTTATAAACTTTAAAAAAAATAAAATTAATTAATCTATTCTAAGAAAACTTTCTCTTCACTTAAACTTATTAAAAGGTTTCTAATAATATATTAACTAATAAAACGAAATACTAAAAAGCTTAAAAACTTACGATCTAAATTATACTTATATATAGAAATACTAAAATCTAACTTTTTTAAATTATAAAATACTATAAGTATAAAAATATAAAAAGCTAAGAAAGAAAAATATTATAATTATACTAATATTTTAAAAAATAAAAAGAGAAACATTTTCTAAGCTTAACTAAGAGTATTTTTTCTTTCTAAGAATAATTCTATATTAACTCTATAAAAAGGAAAATATATATATCTCTTTAGATTTCTCTCTCTTTATATTTTTAAATAGTAAATAAGTAGCTAAAGTAAAGTATTTCTTTTAAAGTTTATAGTTAATACTATAGTTTTATTATAGATTTTATTAAATCTTAAGTTTAATTTATAAAAGAGGAGAGTAATAAAGTAAAGCTATAGAGGATACTATTAAATATAGTTAGACTTCTTTTATAAAGAGAAGAGAAAGAAACTTAAAATATAAAATAATTTTACTATTAGAATAGTAGAAAAGAGGAGGGATAATAAATATATATATACTGCAATAAGGCAAGAGAGAAAACTCATCAATTATACTAAGCACTCCACTCTAAGCAGAAAACCCCTAAAAATGCCCTATATACTTATATATTAATTTTCTAGATAACTATAAGAGATATAAAAGTGAATATATAAATATAAGCCTAACTAACTTATACTTTATCTATATTTTCCACTCTTTTTATATCTTAGGTTATATAATCTCTTAAGAGAAAATAAACTACTAAGAAGAAGTTTAGTAATATTATCCCTATAGTATTCTACTTTATTATCGCTTTAAATAATTAAAGAAGTATAGTAGAGATTAAGAGAGGAGATAAAAATAAAGCTAACTAAGGTTAGAAAGGCCTAAAAATACCTATTTTTATTTAATTTTTAAAGAATAAAAATTAATAGGTTTTTCCTATAAACTAAGCTAAAGAATCCTAAAGGCTTTTCTAAGAAAGTAGTTACTAAAGTTATTAAGAGAAAACAGGAAATTATATAAAAATAAGTATATTTTTTATTTATCTACTTAGTCTTTTTTATTATAGGCTAACTAAGCCTCTATCTATTTATATAAGCCTTTTCCTCCTATAATAATACTTAACGCTTATAAAAACGCTTATCTAACCTTTTATTTTTCAGGTTAGATTTACTAAAAATTCTAAAAACTCTACCCCCTTCTATACATCCTTTAAGTTTTTCGCATACTAAAAAAAGAAAAACTTAAACACTTTTATTTTATATACTTAATATTCTATCTAACCCTTAACTTATATCCTCTACTATCCTAGCTAATAGCTAGTCTTTTTACTAATTCTTTCTTAATATAAGTTTAATTATAGTTTTCCCTCTAGATCTCTTTAGCTTACTATATACTAAATACTATCTATCTTTTTAGTATAATTAAAACTAGAAAAGCGTCCTAAAGTTATATAGCTTAAGCTATATCTTTAATTAGATTATCTTAAGTAATAAGGAATTATTTTAAAATTAAATTACTAAACCTATTTACTATAAGTAGCTTAAGTCTTCTAACTTTTCTCTTGATCTTTATATAGTAAAACTTCTTTTACTTATTCTCTATTTAAACCTATATATCTTTAACTTTATTTAATACTTCTTTAGAGTAGTCTTTTCTTTTTATATTAATAATAAAAGTTATAAAATTAAAGTTATTATTATAGATTATATCTTCTATCCTATTAGTTTCTCTTAGAGAAGCTAGATCTTTAGCTTTAACCTTAATTAACTCTTAAGTAACTAATATCTAGTTAAATATAGCTTTTCTAAAACTTATATTTACTTTATCTTCTTATTTTTTTTTTATTTCTTTTCTTTTAAAGCCTTTAGCTAGTTTTTAAACTTAGTTTTAAGTTTTAGTCTTAAGCTTTTAAGTGAGGTATAGAGGCTAAACTCCTCAGTAATAAGTTTAACCTAATAGTTAAAAAGGTTCTTATAAAGATTTAAATTAGCTTTTTAAGCTTTAGTAGCAGTTTCTAAATATAAAGTCTTAATATTAAAGATGCTTTATTAAATAATATATCTAATAAAGTCTATAGTATAGAAGCTATATTTTTATAAGTTTTCTTTTAATTTAATTTAGAGTTATAAGATAATAAAAGAAGTATAATTAATAAGCTTCTAAATCTCTACTAGTACCTCATAGATCTTATATTAATTACAAACTAACTTAACTATAGTTCTAAAAGAGGTTTCTAACTTACTTAAGCTACTATTATTAGTAATATCCTATATACTATCTAAGTAGAAGTATAAGCTGTTTCTTTAATTAATAATCAGACTTATATACTTTTCTCTACTATTATATCGCAAAAAGATAATAAAATTACATAAAGTAAGCTTATTAGCTAAAACTCTATAATACTTTATTATGAGGTTATTATAAAAAGAGACCTAAATAATAAAAACCTTTATATATTATTCTTTAATAATATCTTTAATAGTTAGGTTATAAGCTGCCTTAATATAGCCCTCTAAGAGAGGATTACCTTAATATAGAAACCCTAATATATTATAAAGGTTAAAAAGAACTTTTACTTAAATACTTTACTTTTAGATTCCCTAAGTTAGGTTTTCACTATTATTATAAAAGAATCTACTTTATTAGTATTTAGTTAGAGTTATATTAATGAGGTTATTATTAGTACTTATCTATTTAAACGCTAAGAAAGATTTATCTTAACTAGGCTTTAATACTTTATAAAGCTTTTAAAGTATAATAGAGGACTTAATAAGCTTTATAGTTTTAAAGAGGATTCTAAGGAGTTTTTTATTAAATTATATAAACTAGATATACTTAGTCTTACTTAGTTTAGTGTTCACTTCGCTAGAGTAGTTAAAATAGGAATTAAGAAGCTATAAGAACTGTTTTCTTTATAGAAATAGAGTAAATATATCTACTACTTATAGAGTCTTATTTTAAAAAACTAATTAGTTTTTATAAAAGTATATAATATAGATCATAAGCTTTTACTTAATCTTATTAATCTAGTTAACATCCTATATAGTTTTATAAGCCTTTTAAGACTTAAAATTATAATTTCTAGAGAATAGAGACTAAAGAGTAGTAAAAGTAGTTTAGTAAGATATTATATAATATTCTATAGTAGTCTAGAGGAGCTATTAAGTTATAAATATATAGAATATACTAAATAAGCTTATATTACTATTTATTTAAGTTATAGTAATTAGATATCTTAAAAAGAAGGAAAGAGTTAAGAAGGTGAATTTATAGAAAGTAAAGAGGTATTAATTATAATATTAATAGTTTTTACTAAAAGTTAGTAAAAGTAAATAAAAAGAGAAAATATATAATTTTAAGATATAAAAGTAATAATTAGTTTTATTTAAAGTGTTATAATTAAATATAAAAGTATCTATTAAAAAAAAGTTATTATTATATATATAGATATATAAAGATATTTAGTAGAAAGTTAGCAGTTTAAAGTGCCCCTTTTTATAGACGTTATAAAAGTGAATTTAGCGCTAATAGTTAATATTCCTTCTAATTATATAATTTTTAAATGAGAAAAAAGCTAGTTAAGCTATAAAGTAGTTATTTTTAAAGCTATAATTTATAGAATATAGATAGTAATTAGATAAAAGTGAAGTTTAGTAATAAGAATACTAAGTAGAAGAAAAAAAAGTAACTAATATAATTCAGTAGTAGAGAAGATAAGATATAGCTATAAACTACTTAGTTAGGCTTATAATCTTATATTTTTAAAGGGGAATTAATACTTATAGCTATAGAAGAAATGAGGTTTTTTTTATAATTTAATTACAAAATATATAAAGTTAAAAGCCTCCTTTTTATAGATAGTAATATTTTAATTAATATACCTATTTCGCTCTTACTATTAAAACCTAAATAAATACATTCTTTCTAGTTTAGTTAATCTTAAATTTATAGTAAAAAGCTCTTTAAATCATTCTTTTTTATCCTATTAATAGGTTACTATAGTAAATAAATCCTTAAGCCTTTATAGTTACTATTTTTAGTATTAACTAACTCCTTAGTTAGATATAAAAAAGTATATTTTTTCTATTTAGCTATATCTCTCTTTTCCTCCTCTTAATATATTATTCTTTATAATCTCTAGCCTAACTAATACTTTATAATAATAACTAAATAACTTCTAAGTAATATAATTATAGATATTAAAATTAACTTAAGTTACTCTTATACTACTACTCTAAATTAAATATATAAGCCCTTCTCTTTCTCTTTTATACTAGCTTCTATAAATCGTAAAGATAAAAAAAAAACTATTTATCTATTTAAACTTATTATACTACTATTAATTATAATAAGTTATCTTTCTAAAACTATTTAGACTACTATTAACTTATATATAGACTTCTTTTTCTCTTTTTTAAACTTCTATTAAAAATCCTATTAGTTAGGTTTAATATAAAATAAGCTTTATTCATAAGATTACTATTAATAAAAGAGTTAAAAAAGTCACTCTAAAGTTCTAGTATTTACTTACTAAGTTCTTAATAATATATATAGAGCTAATTAATAAAAGAGAAGTACTAAAAAGATTTCTATTTTTTATAAGAGAGGTTTATATTATAGAAAGTTATACTAGCCCTTAAGGATAGCTATACTAGAAGATAAACAGATTAAAAGTAGTTAAAACCTTACTAATTTATATATATAACGCCTAAAATCTTTTTCTATATAATAAATACTTTAAGCGCTAAGTAAAGATATTTTTTAAAGCTAAATAGAGTAACTACTAAGTTACTATATCTATTCCCTTCTAAAAATATATTTCCTACTAAACTAAATAAAAAGAGGCTTATTTTAACTATATCTACTATAAAAAAAGCTCCTTATATTTATATAAGCTTAACTATAACTAAAAGACCACTAGCTAAATTAAATATATTAAAAAGAGCAATAAAAAAAAAATATTTCTAATAGCACCCCTTATAAAAAAAGTAGAAATATTAACATAATGCTTTATTCTAAATATAAATATCCTAAAAGTAAAACTATTATATTAGCATATAAACTATTAATTAACTAATTTACTAAGTTAGCTCTAAAGTATAAATTTAAATTATAGCAGCATTTCTAAGCAGTTTCTTATAAGATCCTTAGTAAGAACCTTTATAAATAGGTTAGCTTTTTAACAGCAGAAATAAAGTTAAAGCGTAAAGATAAAAAGAAGAAGAAAGAGGCTACTATTCGTTATACTTAGAGAAGCAATTAGTCTATTTTAAGTTTAAATTTTTCAGAAGTAGTATTAGTTTCTTTTAAGTTTTTCAGCATTTTTTAGTCTTTTTAATATTTATTAGTTTTTATCATTATATATTCCCCCTTCTTTTATAATAATATATATTAAGAGTAAAAAAAGTAACATAAATATATAGTTAATATAAATTATAGTATAAAAGTAACTAAATATAAATAGATAAAACATCACTTTTCTTATTAAAAATAGATAAAATTTAATAATTATTATAAACTTAGCTATCTTCTAGTTCCTCTATATCCCTATACTAAATATTAAATCCTTTATTCTTTATAGAAATACTTACTATAATTTTATTCTTTTTCTACTAAACGTTAACTTTAGCTTATAGTATTTTATTTTATTCTTATAATTACTTAATTTACATTTTCATAGTATTAAAATTATTAGTCTCTACTTCTTCTAGTATAAATAACTTATTAAAGTCTAGAATTTCTACTAAACTAAACGTATTAAAATTAAGTTAATTTATAGTAGAAAAAACCTTATTAAAGGTTTATTTAAAGTCTAGTTAGACTTCTATTTCAAAAATATTATCTAGATAGCTATCTTTATTTACTATAAATTTCTTTAAGTAATCACTAGCTATAGTCTACTTAATAGGAATTTTAGTAAAGGTTTTAAGTAAATAGAATAAAATTTAAAGAGATATCTACTAGATATAAAAGAAGCCTAACTAATATATACTAAGCTTACTAAAAAAGCTTTTATTAATAAACAGCCTTATATTATAAATAAAAATAATATCTCTAACTTATAGCTCTTTATATTATATTCTATATTTATTTCTTTAGTTATAATCCTCAGTAACTTAGTAGTACCACTTTATAACATATTTAAAAGCTATCTACTAGTTAAAATTAAATTATTTAAAGGTCTATATATATAAAAAGAGTTTAATTTCAATATCTCTAACTTTTAACTAGTTTAACACTTACTAAATAATACTCTTAATCTTAATTAGAGTAATTAAATTATAACTATAAATAAAATAAAAAAAAGAGTATTCTATAGAAGATCTAACTAATATTTAGTTAGTAAATAGAACTATATAAAAAACTAAAGTCTAATTCTTTCTACTAAAGTTTAACTAAGTTATAAAAGTGTAAATAAGAAGTTAATATTCTTTTTTAATAAATCTATTAACCTTTAAATTATATACTAAGATAATAAAGCATTATCCCCTATAAACTTAATTAAGCTTTTTAATAAACCCTTTATTTTCTAGTTTTCTATTAACTATAAGAAGCCTATAGATCTTATAGTAGTAGATCACATCTTCTTAAATAAATTTAGCTATTATCTTTAAGTTAACATTCTTAAGAAGTTAATAAGCTTCTATATAACTAATAAGTATATCTTAAACTTTAGTTAGAGAGTAATTACTAATCTTTTAGATATTAATATAAATATACTAAAATAGGATCGCTAGAAGTATAGAAAAAGTATAAAGGTCTTTAAATCGTTTTAGTTAAGCTTATATATAAAATAGATAGTTCTTTATTTTATTACTTATTATTTAATATATATTCTTCTAAGCGTATCGCTCTTAAAGTCTAATATATATTATATTATAGTTTTTATACTCTCCCTCAGTATATATATATTAAATTAACTTCTTCTATTCTTCTTTATTATTAACTACTTATCTAAGTATAAAGTTTAACTTTATTTCTTTCTAAAAGAGAAAACTATCTTAGAGCATATACTTTACTATATATAACTTAAATTTCTTAAAATTAATCTAAGAAATAATCCTTAAGTATAATAATAAAGCTAAATACTTAGCAATTTATTATAATTATTAAAACTAAGTTTATTTAAAACTTAGTAGATTATCTACTCTAAGTCTAAGATCTTCTTCTACTTTAAGTATATAAATAGAGTTATTAATTATTTTATTTAAATCTTCTTTTTATTCAGCTTCTTAAATATTAAATTCCCCTACTAGTTTACATAAAAAACTATCTACAGCTTTATTCTTTATATTAAGTATATAGCAAATATTGAAATTAAACATTTTAATCTAAATAATTTATTATATAAAAACTGTTAACATATAACATTCTTTTATAATAATAATAATAATATAAGAATAATAATAACGCTTAACTTACTTTAATATCCTATAACAAATAAATAAATAACGTTTAAGGTATAAAACCTTATATAAAAATACTCTATTTATTATACTCTAACTAAGACTATAAGTCTAATAAGTTATATAAATAGAAAAAACTAGTAACCTAATAGTGACTTAAACCTTCAACCTTTAGGATTGAGAGTAAGAGCATTAACAACTAAGCTATTAAGCTGAATTGTTAAGGGAGATTAGTTTGAAACTAGCCTATAAGCTAAGGGTCTAGCGCTATGCTAACCTAACGTATAAGGGTTAAAGCTAAAACTAGCTTATAAGCTAGTATTACTAGTAAGCCTATTAGTTTCAATTATTCTAAATAGACTAAAACACCTACTTAACCCTATAGGGACTAGTATAGGTTAATAACGTCTATATAATAACTAACCAGTCCCCCTAACTTTACTAAAAACTTAGATCAGTTAATATATGCAACTAATATAATAATAACTTCTATAGCTCTTTACTTTACTATTACCCTTTGCTACACTAAAAAACTAATTATTACTCTTACTTATACTAGTTATTATAAAACTAATGTTTATTACTACTTCCTCTCTCTTAGTAGTTATAAGCCTAGCTACTTAGAAAAGTCTATAAAAGCATTTATACCTCTTTCTTAACTACAACTTTTAGCCTCTTAAGTAAAGAAATAACCTATTATTTAACTTAAAGAGTCTTTTATAACTTTATCTCTTTAAATAGACTAATTAGAGCTCTTCTTTAGAGAAACTCTAAGAATAACCTTTACTAAAGATAAGATTTTTACTTCTTTTTATATCTTTCTCTTTAAGAATTAACTTTTAAGAAACTCTATTTAATATAACTAACCTCATACTTTTAACTATATAACTATTCTTAATAAACCTGCTCTTATAGTAGAATATTATCTTTTTAACTAACTTATAGACTTCTAAAAGTCTAATATACTTTTTTATATCTTAGATTACTTCTTTCTTAGTAGAGTTTACTTTACTATTAAGAAGTCTCTATCTTATATATTAAGAGAAGTTTTCTATAAGATTAGAGACTCTATAAACTCTTTTATAACTATATTAGTTACTTATAAATAGGATCCTCTCTTTAAAGACCTAGAATAATAGAGTTATCTACTCTATATAGTATAGTTTTAGACTTAACTAGTTATTTAGTTATTAATATAACTCTATTCTTATATTATAGAGAAATATATTCCTCATCTTTTAAGAAGCCTTAACTATTAAGTATAGGTAACCTATTTTAAAGCTTTACTTATTAGTAAAGATATAAAGTCTAGTTTACTAGATAAGCTAATAACTCTAACTTAGAAAGTAGTAGACTTAAAAGTCTTAGTATATATAAAGCTTCTATATAAAGATTCACTTTTAAGAGTTATAAAAGACTTAATAATAGGTTTTTCTACTTAGTTAAAACTAAAGGATCTATATAAGCCTATAGGGTTTACCTCAGAATATCTAACTTATAAAGAGTTTTTTAATACTTCCTTAGAAGACTTTAACTCTATAGAAGATTACTTTAATAAGGTAAAAGAGCTAACTAACGATCTTGCTCTTAAAACTATAGCTTTACCTAAATAAGTTATTATAGCTTAGGTTTTAAATAGCTTAAACGACAGTTATAAAGGTTTTATAACTAATATTACTTAAGCTTTTAGAAAAGACTTAACTTCTTATACTATTAAGTCTTTATTTACCAATCTTATAGATAAAGCAAAGAGAAAAGTCTCTATAACTATCTTATATACTAAAGTTAAGATAAATATATCTAAGAAACCCTAAAAAAAGACTAAAGGACTATACTATACTAACTGTAAGTTGAAAAACTATAAGGTTAAAGATTATTTCTTCTTAAATCCTAATAAAGCCTTAAGTAACTAGAAAAATAAGAGTAAAATCTCTAAAACTAAACCTAATTCCTAAAAATAAAAGCTTTATAAAGCCTAAAAAGCTTTAATAGCTAAAAGGGTTAATATAGACTCTTCTAATAAAGAGAATATAACTTAAGAAGTTAATATAACTTTAGTTAACTCTATAAGTATTAATCAACTTAAAAAAGGTATAGAATAGGAGAACATAAGTTTAACCTATTATAATAATAATATAAGCACTAATAACCTCTTAGGTAATCTGATTATAGATACTATTAAAGATACAAAATATATAAATAATCTAAAGAATAAATCTGAATTTTATCTTAATACTAGTACTACTATATATATAATATCTAATATATCTCTCTTTATAAAAACTACTGCTATTAAATATAGAGTTAAATAGGGTGAAGCCTTATATAGATATTTATATAAAAAAGGAGAAATAGTAGTTAAATTCCCACTTAGTAATACTATCTTTATATTAAAAGATTGTTACTATATGCCTAAGTTAGGAATTAACTTAATAAGTTAGAAAAGACTTAAATATTATAATATAGCTTCAATACTATACTACAATTTTGCTATATTATATAGTATAACAGAAAATAAGTCTTTATATAAAGAGACTGTGAAGTTAAACTTATATAATATATTATTACAAACTTTACTTTCTTAATAACTTAAGACTATAGTAAGTACTAAAGTTGCTACTTTATCTATAAAAAACTCAACTAAAATCTCTAAATATAAATATAATAAAATATATAAAGAAAATATAACTAAGGAAAATAACTCTTATATAACCTAGCATAATAGACTAGGTTATATCAGTAGTAAAGCCTTAGCTAAACTAACTGATAATACTATAAATAATATAAATAAAGCAAACTATAAAGAAGTAAGCTTAGACAGTTATAAAGCCTATAATAAGGCTAAGTTTATAACTAAAGTTAATAAACAGTCAACTAACTATAATAAGGAATATCCTCTATATTATAAAGTTACTTCAGACTTATGTAGACCTATAACCCCTAGAACCTACGATAATTATTAATAGTTTATAATCTTTATTAAAAAGAAGTCTAGACTAGCTTATATTAAGCTATTAAAAACAAAAGAAGCTGAAGAAGTTAATACTGTAGTTATAGAATACTATAATAAAGTTAATATAAATAATAACTCTATAAAAGAGTTTAATATAGACAGTAGTCATAAGTTTAATAATAACAAAATAAATTATACCTATATTATAAAAGAGATAAATCATAATATTAAAGTCCTTTATACTTATAAACCAAATAGTATTATAGAACGTATTATACATACTATAGTTAATAAAATAAGAGCGTTTTTAATAACATCTAATTTACCTCACTACTTATAGGGAGAAGTAGCCTTAGTAGCTATATATATATATAATAGAACTCCACATGCCTCTATAAGCTACAAAACGCCCTTTGAGGTAGCTTTTAATATAAAACCTAATATATCTAATATAGCTATATAGGGGAGTATTTATTATTATAAAAACAAGAATCCTTCAATAAAAAAGCTAGATAATAGAGCTAATAAAGGAGTTATAATAAACTATAATAATAATATATATAAAGTATTTAATATAAATAAAAGAAAGTCTACTTAGACTAGAGATATAAAAATAATAGAGAATACTTTTATTACTTCTAAACAAAAAGAGCCTCAAATTATAAAAGACTCTAAATTATATAATAACCTATATATAAATCCACATAACAAAAGCAGATCAACAGACTTAAATCTAAGAAGTAATAATAATAATAATAATAATATAAATATAAGTAATAATAATATAAATAACCCTCTAGAAAAGACTATAAGTAATATAATAGTAGAAATTCCCACTATATCAAAAGAGAAGCAAAAACAATATAAATAGGTAGCAGATAAAGAAAGAACTCTTATAACTATAAAAAACTACCCTATTCTAACTATAATATCCACTATAAATAAAAATAAAACTAAAGCTTCCTATATTCTATCTATTAGTAATCTTTTAGATCCTTCTACATATAAACAAGCTATAATTCACGCTAAAAGTAAGAATTAGATTCAAGCAATAATAGAAGAAATAACTAAATTACAAAATATAAAGACTTAGTTAATAATATATAATATACCTATAGATAAAAAGCCTCTTAGAGGAAGATAGGTTTATATAACTAAATATAACAATAAAAAAGAAGTTATAAGATATAAAGCCCGTTAGGTTATATAAGGTTTTAACCAGCATATTAGTATAGACTACTTAGAAACCTTTAGTACTACCTATAAACCAGAAAACTATAGAGCTATACTTATAATAGTAGTAGCAAATAACTAGTTTATAAAGCAATATAATATAAAAAACGCCTTTTGCCACGCTCCTATAGATAAAGATATATAGGTTAAATTACCTACAGGCTTCTTTTATAACCTAAATACTAAGTAGTTAGAATATAACTATAATAATACTAATAATAATAATAACTTATACTGTAAACTACTTAAAGCTTTATATAGTTTAAAACAGAGCCTTAGACTCTAGTATAAATATCTAAAAAATGTCTTAAATAAATTAGGCTTTAAAGCTAGTCCTTATAATAAAAAGATCTTTATAGCTAATAATAAAATTATAAAAGCAGCAGTAATCTGTTATATAGATAACTTTATAGTCACTACGCCTAAAGAAGAGTATATAACTCTCTTTTATACTACCTTATTAAAAGATTTATATATAAAGGATATAGGAAATCTTATAACATTTTTAAGAAACGAAATATATATTAATAATATAAATAAAATAATAAATATTTATTAGTCTCAATATATAAATAAGTTATTAAATAAATATAATAAAGAATGAGTACCTAAGTTTAATACTCCTATAGACCTTAATATAAAACTATACCTTAATAAAGGACAAGCTACTATTCTAGAAATAAATATATACTAGTAAGAAATAAGATCTTTAAATTTCTTAAGCTTAAAAACAAGGCTAGATATAACCTATGCTATTAATTTATATACTCACTATATAAGTAATCCAGTAAAAGAGCATATTTTATACTTAAATAGGATATAGAGATATCTAAAAAGATACCTTTATAAAGGCCTTATATATAACTATAATATAGATCTATAGTTAGTAGGATTTTCAGACTCTAATTAGGCTAGAGACCTATTTGATAGAACTTCTACTTTAGGCTATATTTTTTGTTTTAGTTTATATAATATAATAAGCTAGAATAGTATAAAACAAAAAACAGTTACTTTAAACACTTATAAAGCAGAATATATAGCTTTATATGAGGCTACTAAAGAAGCTCTATACTTATATAACTCTATAAACTATATAATAGAAAACTTAGGATTTAAATCCTTAAAAAAGCTTAAATTATTAATAGATAATGAGGCTACTCAGCATATAGCTGAAAATCTAGAATTACATAAAAGAGCAAAGTATATAGATATAAAATTTCACTTTATAAGGCAGTAATTAGCAGAAGAAAAGCTACAATTATACTATATATATACAAAAGCTAATTTAGCTAATATTTTCACAAAACTAGTAAATAAAGAAGTATATAAATACTTTATTAAGATAACAAACCTATATAATAAAGGGTTTTTACCTAAACATAATAATAATACTTTAAATCTTAAGCTTAATAAAGTTAAAGATATACTATATTAGGTTTCCCTTATTTTTCCTCTTATAAAGAGGTTTTTATAACTCTATAATATATTTTTTTTTATAATAGGAGTTTTTACTTACTTTTTTCCCTAAATATAAGGTTTTAGTAAGTTATATATATACTATATATAACTTAAGGAGGTGACTAAGACTATAAGTCTAATAAGTTATATAAATAGAAAAAACTAGTAACCTAATAGTGACTTAAACCCTTAACCTTTAGGATTAAGAGTAAGAGCATTAATAACTAAGCTATTAAGCTGGATTATTAAGAGAGATTAGTCTAAAACTAGCCTATAAACTAAAGGTCTAGCGCTATGCTAACCTAATGCATAAAGGTTAAAGCTAAAACTAGCTTATAAGCTAGTATTACTAGTAAGCCTACTAGTTTTAGTTATTCTAAATAGACTAAAACACCTACTTAACTCTATAGGGACTAGTATAGGTTAATAACATCTATATAATAACTAACCAGTCCCCCTAACTTTACTAGGAACTTAGATCAGTTGATATATGTAACTAATATAACAATAACTTCTATAGCTCCTTACTTTACTATTACCCTTTGCCATACTGAGAAACTAACTGTTACTCTCACTTATACTAGTTATTATAAGACTAATGTTTATTACTACTTCCTCTCTCTTAGTCTCTATAACTATAATATTGATTATATAATATATATACTTATATAAGCACCTTATGTAATTAGCAGTTTAGTAGGTTACATTTTAAGTTATCTTTCCCCTCACTTTTCCCTACTAAGGGATGCAACTTGCTAACTACATTAACAGGAATTATCACAATATATCACTACTCTTATTATTATCTATATAATTAAATGCTCTTTAATGCTCAAAATTATCACTTTTTATTATAATATAAGCCTATCTATAACCCTATACTATATAAACGCATATACTACGCCCCTATATACGCTTATATCTATACTAATAGGTTATAAGCTTAGCTTAGAAATAACCTCTATTCCTACTACTTCTTTACCTCTCCCCTACTTACCTATAAGGTTCTACTTTTATTTAAAAGTTATATATACTGAAAATCAATCTTTTGAACGCTTTTCTATCTATACTACTTTTATAAAACTAGAAATACTAACTAGACTAGTTATTTAGTTCTATAAGATTTATCTTCTTTAAATCTATATACTAAACTTTATTTAAATTAACTATATCTCTATTAATCCTTCTCTAAGTAGATAAGCTTTTACTACTATTTTATTTAATCTATATCCCTTAAATTATCTTTTTAAATTACTTTTTAAGCTATTACTAATTTAGTTTAGACCTATACTTACTACTTAATAAACTTCTTCTTAACTAATTTACTATATAGGATATATATCTCCTTAGTTAGATATAGGTTTAACTAAAGAAGATATTAATTGAAAAGAAGGAATAAAAACTACTCTTTTTTATAAGTTAAACCCTTAACCTCTAGGTTTATAACTATTATAACCTTACTATAAGAACTACTATATTATATATATAATAGCTCTTTAGTTAATAATCTCACTATTATTAATCTTTTATAAGGCTTATAACTACGCACTGCATTTTATTAAGGTAATAATAACTGATCCTAAGGTCTAGTTCTCTAAGCTTATTAGCTTAAAGAACTATAAAGTATAGGCTATACGTATTAAAGCTTTACTATATAGTAAAGATATTACTATAGACCTTATTAAACTTATTTCTTCTAATAATAAAGATAAAAACTATAAAGCTTTAAGTTATATATAGTTATTCTATAACGATAGGCTTCTAAGGGTTATAAAAAATAATAAAGATGTTTATACTGCTTAGGAATATCTAAAAGCTCTATATAAGCCTATAGGTTTTATAAATGAGTTTTTAACTTATAAAGAGTTTTTTAATACTTCTTTAGATAACTTTGATTCTATAGAAGAATATATAAATAAAATAAAAGAACTTATAGATAATTTATCCTATAATAAGCTTAAATTACCTGATTAAGTAATTATAGCTTATATACTTAATAGTCTAAATGAGACTTATGAGGCTTTTATAACCTTTATAACTTAGTTTCTTAAGACTAACCCTACTGCTTATAACCTAGACTTTTTATATACTAGTTTTATAGATGAGTATAAGAGAAAAGGTAGTAGCGAAGTAGTTAATAATACTACTAAGGTAAATAAAAAGAATAAAAAACAAAATAAAAATCAGAAAAATTAGAAAAATAAAAATAAAATAAATAAAAAACCTTAGAAAAAACAGAAAGGTTTATACTGCAAAAATTGCAAGAAAACAAACTATACTAAAGAAAACTGCGCTTTTCTATATCCTGAAAAAGCATCTAGCTGGTGGAAAAAACCTTCTACTAGTACTACTAGTGTTAAGGATAAAGAAAAAGAAGTAGTTAATATAACTACTGTAGATAATATTACCCCCTATATATCTATTAATAATCCTAATAATCCTTTGGATTTAATAGATTTATCTTCTGATAAAGAAGAAGAAGATATTCTCTTTAAGAATATAAGCTATACTGCTCCTAATAATAATATAAATAATATTAATAATCCTTCTTTAGGTTATTTAATTAACTAGTCTATTATTAAGGAAAATAGAAAAGTAAGGAGTTATAATAATAAGAATGAAAATACAGTTAATATTTATATTAATACTGCGGCTACTATTTATGTTATTAGTAACTATAACTTATTAAAAAATTATAAAAAAGTTAATAAAACTATAAAATGGGGAGAAGCAAAGACTTTTACTTCTACTATAAAGGGTGATTTAATAATATATCCTAATAATAATAAAATAACTTTATAGGACGTTTATTATATACTTGAACTAGGTATCAATCTACTTAGTTAATCTAAGTTAGATTCTTTAGGAATTGCCTCTATTATTTAGAAGCAACCTATACTATATAATATTAATAAAGATTGTATTATTACTATGGGGGCAAAGAAGAATAACTTATATTTCTTCTAGTTTCCTATTAATAATAACAATCAATATATATATAATACTAATACTATAACTAATAATAATAATAATAATATAAATAATAATATAAATAATAATAACAATAATAGCCTATAATTATGGCACTAACGTCTTGGTTATATACATT
This sequence comes from Colletotrichum viniferum, assembly GCA_020226115.1. NCBI lineage: Eukaryota > Fungi > Ascomycota > Sordariomycetes > Glomerellales > Glomerellaceae > Colletotrichum > Colletotrichum viniferum. The sequence goes on from JAGFBE010000053.1 coordinate 270,372, forward strand.
TATAAAGTCTTTTAAAATTAAAAGATAACACTATAATAAATATAAATAATAATAATAATAATATAACTTTACAGCCTTATGAAGCCTGTTATAAAGGCAAATTTATAACTAAGGCTAGTAAGCTATAGGTTTATAATAAAAATCTAAATTATCTAGATTATATAGCTTCAGACCTATGTGGGCCTATAACGCCTATTATATATGATAAATATATATATTTTATTATCTTTATAGATAAATATTCCCGTTTTGTATGGGGAAAATTACTTAAAGATAAAGAGAAGCATACTATTAGTGAAGCTTTTCTTAAATTTTAAGCTGAAGTAAATAATAATAATAATAATAAAAGAATAAAAGAAGTCTTTATAGATGGAGGTATAGAATTTAATAATTATTGCTTTAAAGCTATATGCACTAAAAGCGGTATAATATATAATAAAAGACCTCTTTATATATATGAACTTAATAGTTTTATAGAGCGTACTATATGTACTATAGTTAATAAAATAAGAATAATATTATATAATTTAGGTTTACTATACTACTTATAGGGTGAAGCCTTTTATACTACTTTTTATATGTATAATAGGACTCCTCATAGCTCTATAGAGTATAAAACGCTTTATGAAATAAAAAATAATATAAAACCTAATATAAATAATATAAAAGTGTGGGGTAGTATATGCTATTATAAGAATAAAGATCCTAAAATGAAAAAACTAGATATATAAGTATATTAAGGTTATATAATAAATTATAGATCTAATAGGTATAAGATCTAGGATATGTAACTAAGAAAAGCCTTATAGTTTTGAGATGTTAAAATCCTAGAAAATACCTTTATTTCTCATTATAAAGAGCTTCTTTTAAGCATAAATACCTACTATAAGGATATAAATAGTAGTATTATGCTGAATAATGATAGACATAATACTATCTAAAAGAGTCCATAAAGAGATATTTCTAGTTAATCTATTTCTTATAGGAATAATCCTACTATAAGTAGTGATATTTCTATAATGAATAACGCTCTTGTGAATCTAAGTGATAAGACTAGTATTAATAATAATAATAATAACAATAATAATAATAATATAAATAATAATATTAATACTAGCAATAATAATACTAATACTAGTATAATTAGTTTACATAATAATAGTATGAAAACTACTAATATTAATAATAGAGAAATAAATAAACAAAAATCTAAGTTATTAATAGAGATCCCCTCTCTATTAGAAGAAGCTAAAAAAGACTATAAATAGGTTAATAATATAGTTTATAATACTAAAAGTACACTATTATTTACTATAGTAGATTGTCCTACTCTTAGTATTTATAAAATAAATAATAACGTTTTAACTAATAATAATAGTATTACTAGAACTAGTACTATTAATAAAGCTTCTTATATTCTATTAGTTATTATATTAAATGAGCTTTCTAATATACAGTAAGCCTTAAATTCTCCTTATAAAGATAATTAGATTTAGGCTATATAACTAGAAGTAACTTAAATAGAAGATATAAAAACTTAGGAAATTATATAAAAACTAGATAATATTTATCTATTAGGCAGTAGATAGGTATATACTATAAAATTAAAAGATAAAATAAATAATATCTATAAATATAAAGTAAGATAGGTTACTCAAAGTTATAATCAATATATTAGTATTAATTATTTAGAAACCTTTTCTACTACTTATAGACTAGAAAGCTATAGGTTTATAGTTATATTTGCTATAAAGAAGAATAGACCTTTCTGTAGTATAATATTACTACAGCGTTTATATATGCTAATATAGATATAGATATATATATAATATTACTAATAGGTTTTTTATATAATAAAACCACAAATAAGTTGGAATTTAATCCTAATTATAACTATAAATCAAATAACAGTAAATATTGCTATAAGCTTTTTAAAGCTTTATATAGGTTAAAGCAAAGCTTTAGACTATAGTATAACTATTTAAAATCTATATTAATAAAATTGGGATTTATTGTTTCACTTTATGATGAAGCAATATTTATACTTAATAAAAATAACTATAAAGCTATAATTTGTTATCATGTGGACGATATGCTTTTAGCAGCTAATAATACTACTACTAGTGACTATATATATAATAAACTAAGGCAATATATAAAAATACAACTATTAGGGGAGCCTAGTACCTTTTTAGGCTGTGAGTTTGAGATAGATCAACCTAATAAGTCTTTCTTTATGCATTAAACTAAATATATAGAAAAAATATTAAATAAATATAATAAAACTAATATAAATCTATCTTTAACTCCTATGAGAGATAATATAAAATTATATATAAATAAATATACTGCTATAAAAGAAGAAATATTATAATTTCAGTAGTAGATTGGAGCCTTTATATATCTAGCTTTAAAGACTAGGTATGATATTGCTCTAGTAGTTATAATATTATTAAGATATATAATAAACCCTTTAAAAGAGCATTTTTCAGCTCTAGATTACTTATGGGGATATATAAATAATTTTCCTAAAAGGGGAATTTATTATAATTGCAATAATAATATAATATGGGATTTAATAGGTTATTCAGACTCTAATTGGGCTAGAGACCTAGATAATAGAAGATCTACATTAACTTATGTATTTTGCTAGGGATTATATAATATAATATCTTATAGCACTATAAAATAAAAAATAGTAGCACTATTTACTTATGAAGCTGAATATATAGCTTTAACTAAGGTAGTAAAAGAAGCCCTATATCTATATAATAGTTATAATTTTAATTTAACTAATCTAGGTTTTAAAGTTATAAATAAGCCTAAGATTTTTATAGATAATTTAGCAGCTAAAAAGCTGACTGAAAATCCTAAATTTCATAAAAAATCTAAGCATATTGATATAAAATATCATTTTACTAGAGAATCTTTATTAAATAAAGATATAATGTTATTTCATATAGACTCTAAGTCTAATATTGCAGATATATTAACTAAGCCTTTAGGTAAGGTTATATTTAATAATATACTTAATATAATAAATAATAATAACGATAAAGAAAATAATAATAATATACATAATAATAATAACTGTATTAAAGAAATACTTACCTTTTTACCTATAAGGTTATTTTATAAGAGTTTTTTAACTAGTTATAAACATATTATATATTTTATAGGAATATTTTTCTTATTTTTCCCACAGGGTTTTTAAGTTTTTTATACCTATAACGTATATATATGTTAAGTGAGTAAGCTATATACTACAAATTAACTGTATATACCTTAAGGGGGGATGTTAATATATAACATTCTTTTATAATAATAATAATAATATAAGAATAATAATAACGCTTAACTTACTTTAATATTCTATAATAAATAAACAAATAACGTTTAAAGTATAAAACCTTATATAAAAATACTCTATTTATTATACCCTATAACTATAATATTAATTATATAATACATATACTTACGTAAGCACCTTATATAATTAGTAGTTTAGCAGGTTACATTTCAGGTTATCTTTCCCCTCACTTTTCCCTACTAAGGGATGCAACCTGCTAACTACATTAATAGGAATTATTACAATACATTACTGCTCTTATTATTATCTATACGATTAAATGCTCTTTAATACTCAAAATTATCACTTTTCATCATAACATAAGCCTATCTATAACCCTATACTATATAGGCGCATATACTACGCCCCTATATACGCTTATACCTATACTAATAAAAACTACTCTAAGTAAATCTAAAGTAGCACTGCTAATTTAGTCTATAAGGACTTTTATATTAGTTTTAAAAGTGAATTATATACTATATAAGTAGTTTCTAAACTTTTTAAAAATAAATAAGACTAATTAAAGCTTAAGCTTTCCTATATTATAGTTAAAAGCTATACTAATCTAGATTCCACTTTTATACTAAGTAATATATCTTTTACCCTAATAGTATTATCTAAGTATAGTACTCTACCCCTTAATGCTTATATTAATAGATAGATAGATTTTACTAGCTTTCTCTTTATAATTAATAGATTAAAGTAACAGAAAGCTAATTAAATAAAGCTTAAAGGTTTCTATAGCTAGCTGCTATTCTAGCTTCTACTTAAAAAGCACTCCTTTTTAAAAAAGTCTTATTAATAGAGTAGAAATAGTCCTATAATTCTTAATTTATACTTAATAAAACCTAATAATACTAAAAAGACTTTTAACTACTATAATATTATTACACTTTTCCTACTTAAGGATTTTAATAACTTTATTCTAGTTAGACTTATATCTCCTACTACTTACTATATAACTAAAGAGGTTAATAGCAAGCTAGTAAATCTAAAATTTCTTAAGAGAAATTATAGTACTAATAAGCTTAAGGTTCTAAAGTACTATATCTAGGTTTATAAAGTGTTCAAAAATATATAAATATACTCTTAGAAGCTTAACTATATAGTTACTATTATATATTATTCTTAGCTTTCTAATAGAGATATTATTAAAAAAAGGTTAGTAAACGCTTAAAATAAAGTTATAGAGGATTCTTATCACAACCCTTATAAACTAGGTAACTAAATTTATTACTCTTTAAAATAAGATATATATTCTAAATAGCCTTAAAGATATAGTAAATATAGTTAGATTTTAACTTAACTTATTAAGTAAAACTTAGTTATATCTAGAAAATAGGTCTAAAAAGCTTATAATCTTATAGTTAGTAAAATCTTCTAAGAATTTATTAGCCTCTAGAGAAATAAAGGTATCTCTAATACTAATCTTATTAAGTTTTATATATAAGTTAATTAGCTTTATATTACTATCCTTTTTAGTAATAAAAAACTAAAAGTTCTTATATAATCTATAGGATTCCTCTAAAACTCCTTATGTAACTCTTAATCTAAGTATATTAATAACTTTCCTCTATAAAGCTTTAGAGATAAAAATCTCTTTCTCTTACTATATAATATATAAAACAGTTCTAATCTTCTATAGTAGAGCTATATAAAAGTTAATATACCTATATTCTATAAAATCCTATACTAATACCTCTTCTTAATTTATAAAGATATATTTAAGCATTTTAATCTCTCTTAGTAAAAAGTATAGCTAAATAACTTTAAGCTTTAAAAACCTTTCTAAAATAAAATAAATCTCTTAGTTAAACTATATAAATTATAGATATATATAGCTAGTAAAAGGGGAGTTAGAAAGCTAATAATAGCTTTCTACTTCTTAAGTTAAGATCTTCTTCTAGTTTTTCTAACTATTAAGAATAGAACTATCTAAAAGTAGATTATTAACTAAATAAACCTTTTTATCTTTACGTTTATACATTATATAAACACTAATAAAGCTTTAATTAAGTTTAAGGTTTTTCCTAATTAACTCAAAAAATACCTAATCTTTTAAAACTTTAAAAAAGTTTTACTAGCTTTTAGTATTCCTAAAAAAGTAAACTTAAATAGTTTCTATAATTAAAGTAACTACTACTTTAGTAATAGTTCTTAAGACGTTAAGTATAGCTAAAAGCAAAATTAAAATAGAGCACTAATTAGTCTTAAAAACAGCTTTTTCTTATTTAAAAAGGTTAGTTTCTTTTCTTTTTTAAATAAAAAGGCGCTCTTTTTTATAGTCTATTATAGTATTAATATAATAAGTTCAAACTTTATTATATATATTACTAAAGTTCTAGTTAATCTTAAGTTAGCCTTTAGTAGCTTTAGAAGTATTATAGATATCTTTTATATAGTTTTCCTATTTAGAGAAATAATACTAAATCTAATATAAAGAATCCAATCGCATAAAACCTACTAAAATACTAATCTTTTAGAATTTATTACTTCTATAGTTTTTTACCTTTATTATAGTAGTAATAAAGCATTTTAAATACTTAAAAGTAAATTCAGTAGAAATAGCAAAAAGAAGTCTAAAGAGTAAGTTATAATTAATAGTTTTAAAGTTTACTACTATTATAGTTATTATAATCTTATAGTTATTAATCTAAATAAATATATAGTATACCTTAATAAAGCGTAGCTTTAGGTCACTTTTAGCTATTATTTTTATTATTAAAGTAGTAATAAAAATCAGAATATTATAGTTTAAGATATATTAGTAACTTATAAGACTAAATTCTATACTAGTATTAATTATACTCTATATAGGTAAATAGTTATTAAAGCGCTTACTAATAATAGAGATCTTTAGAATAAGTTATAGTATAATAATTATTAAAGCTATCTAGTTTATAGTTATTAGAATAACAACTTTAACTAAAAAAACTTTTAAATAGTCTTAAGTTTAAATAGCTTTATTATATTTAGAAACCTAGTTAGTCTATTAAGCTCTTTCTTTTAAAGTTTTAGTAAAATTTATAAAATCTATAGAAATAAGTATATAGATAACTCCTTTTAGATTATTTATAAAAATATATATCCTTCTAATAAACTTTTCTCTATATTCTAGCTAAATCTTATAAACTTTTTTAATTAATAAACTAATTAAGCTATAAAGCTTATATAAGATAAATTTATTAATAAGTTCTTTATTTTTAATAGATTTCTAATTTTTACTATTAAGAAATATAGCTAACTAGAAGTTACTTTTTAGAAGAAATAGTTTTAAAATAGGTTTTAGAAGAGGAATTTTAATAACTTTACTAAGTATTACTTCTCTTTCTATTCTAAACGTTCTTTCTAGTTCTAAAGTATTAGTAAATATAGAAGCTAGTTTAAAAAAGCTTTCTTCTTCTATTTTAATATTTAAGTTTTCTTCTTACTTTTTCTAGTTAAGAGGTAAATTCTTCTCTATAACTAACTTTTCTAGTAAGTCTAAATAACTCTTAAAATAAGGTTATAAAAAAAAAGCTTCTTTAAGATAATTAGAGTATTTTTAATATTTTATATAGTGAAATAGACCTTCTTAAAAGAAAACTTTAAAGCTTTTTTTTTAATTTTTCTAAGATTTAGTAGCTTTAGCTTCTTCTATAAGAATAAATTAGCTCTATATATTTTTAACTAAGTAATTATAAAGCTTAATACTAAGAAATTAAGTAAATTATCTTTAGTTAAACTATTAAGTTTTACTAGATTATATAGATAAAAAAACTAAGCTAAGTCTTTATATTTTTAATTACTAATAGCTAAACTTAAAAAGTAGAAGTCTAACTAGATACTTCATTATTTAATATAATACTCTCTTTTTCTAT